>CM055437.1:3358765-3425674 GCA_029228465.1 Salix viminalis
CCTGCATGGTGGGCAAGAGAAATATACTTTCAAGACTTTCAAGACCAGTGTGGTTTTGTTACCACATCCGGTTAATAGCAAGGTTGTCAATTCCGTTTCGGTTGTTACTTTGTTATTTTTAATTGGAACGGAATATTTTGGTGCATCGTCTTGAGGTTGTACTGTTTATGTGTGTGTGTGTAATTAAATATATTAATTAAAAATTATTTCAAATCCAAAAATAAAATTATTTAGAATTGTGCAATTTAATCTTAAAAAACACAATAAAATGATTTTTTCAAAACACAATTATGAACATGTATAATATTACAAGAATGTCATCATCAACCTCGCAGAGTTCATTACATTCTCTGAATGCTCAAAAAATGCGGTTCACTGAATCAATTTGACACAGCAGAATCATCTTAAAACATTGATCATGTTGTTTCTAGCATACCATATAACTGCAGTTATTGCTTCAATAGACAATAAACAATTTTGATAAGAAGTGTTGGCACGACCAAACTAATTTGCCAATTTCTTTGTTTTCAGTGACATTGTTATGTAAAGACACAGATATACCATCCATGGTACTTCAGGGAAATGAGGGATACTGAAATTTGACCGTTGCAAGTAACTCATACAAGACCATCCTTTCCTATGGCTTGCTGCTATAGCTCTTCTCTAACCCTTTGATCTCCATCTCCTTTCCAAGTCTTTCTGGCTGAAATGATGAAAGAAAATCCAATCAATGGTGATATATTTACACATAAAAAGCTGTAAACTCAAACATGAATTGATAAACAAAAGGTATAAAAGACAGACTCCCTATAGCAAGAAGAAGATGAATTAAATTTGTTTTTAAACGGCTAAGCAGGAGATTTTTCTGACTATGTATACTAAGTACTCTTTATGCTTTGCATACATACTTTCAATTAAAATTCAGTCTCCTTGTCCTGTTATCTACAATAACACAAAATTGTCATTCCTTCTCCAAACAATGAAATCAACTCAAAAATTTTAAAACCACTATATTTGCAAAAATTAGCTGCAGGACACGAGTTTTCTGCCAAAATCAGCCATATCAATGATGTACTAAATTTCAAGAACTATTTTATCTAAAAACTTAAGTTGATATGTAGGATCTCATAATATTTTTTACTTATTGAGTTGTTGAACTCGCTATCTTATTATTTATCTTTTTCAAGCTTATAACTTATTCCCAAGTCATTTTTATCGGACCTTCATAGTCTTTTTTTTTGTTATAATTGATACTTTCCCCTTATTTCTACTTAGTGCTTTATAATAATAGAAATTTGTATTTAATTATTATAGTAAAACAATCAAATTATATTATGAAGATAGTTTTTTTTATTAGTTTTGCATGAAACTTTGTTTGAGTTATTTAAGGATAAGTTTGTATATGAGTTTGGGTTCGCATAGGTATAGAATTTTGAAAGGAAACCTTACATATGTATTAGTCATGAATCCGAGAACCGAGTCATTATAAAATAGTTTTGTCTTATTAGAGTGGGGAGAAGATCATTCAATTCTTCCTTATAATATCCCTCCACTCTAAAAGGATTGAGAAATATGAACATAAGATGAAAGCATAGAACTTCTGCCTATATATTGGGTGTACGTGTACATCAACTCATCTTGACTTGCGCAAGAAAAGATATTTTAAGATGAAGCAATAAGCTACGAAGAGGGAGAAGTAAAAGCTAAGAAGAAGAAAATGTTAAAGAAGAGAAAGAATAGGGTTGAGAAATTCTGCAACTTAGCAACTTTTATTCAATTCATCAAAAAAAGCCTAATTAATAAATCCCAATTAAAATTCAAATAAATTAAACCAAAATATATGCTAAAGTCCAATATTTTAATGATTCGGGCTACCCTTCATCGTTTATGATCATATTGGCGTGTAAAAATATATATCATGCCTAGTTTCCCCACCAACTCTTCTAAGGATGGATAATATTACATCGTCGAGTGTAGTTTTAAAACGGCTTTATTAATGCTCTCAACAATCATGATCTAGTTGTTATGATAATTCAAGTGTAGTTTAAATATTGTCTTGTAGCTCATATACTTGGATTTATTGAAGTTCACCATTCTTGATAAAAATAATTTATACATCAAAAAAATAACAGTAATATGTTCTTTTTGTGCCAAAGATAAGGATAATAGAGAAGAGGTTTCAAAAGGATAATATTGTTGTATTTTATAAAGAACAAGGTCCTTCATGTCAAAAGTAAGGTAAATATCAAGTTTTACTAGCTGTTTTATGACATAATTATTTTGTAACACTTTGAATGGTTTAACACCACTCACTTGCAGTTTATAATTGGTTTTCAAAGAATATTGTCCAAGTGTAATCTATATCATGAAATATTCTCCAACATTAAATGTGTCATAATATTTATGTAAATCAACTCAAAATTTGATTTAGTGGCTTAGAGAAGATGAAAACAACTTATTATAATTCAATACAAGCACTAATTGATCAATTAATTACAAGATCACATAAAAACGTGGCTCTGATATGAAAATTGATGTGAGACAAAAAAAAGAATTAAAAATAAAATAATAAGCTAAGATGAGAGAAAACAAGAAACTAAGAGGAAGAAGTCAAGTAAAGAGAAGAAAAGGCTGAAGAAGAGAAAGAATAGGGTTGGAAAAATTGGCAAATTTTCATTTTTTATTCAATCCATTAACAACTATCTAACATTTAAAAAAGTATGATATAAATATTAAACTCTAATTAGAAAAAAAAACAATTAAGCTTATAACCCGCTAAATAAAATATTCAACAATAATTAAATCAAGCTTAACAAATAAACTCAATTAATAAATATAAACTAAAAATTTAAATAAATTAAACCAAAACACAAACTAAAATGTAATATCTTGAGTTACTCTTCGTTCCACTATCATCATGCTTGGGGTACTACTACTACTATTATTATTATTATTATTATTATTATTATTATTATTATTATTGATGCAACACTGATAATAACACCATGATTAACGATTATTATGTGTTAAGATATTACCACCATTAGGTATATTAACGGCATTAATTAATAAGCTATTTTTAATTTAATATTTAGAATGAAAATCATTGTTATCTATATGCTATCATCACTCCAAGATTCCAAACTTGAAACATATTATTTTATATTTAATTTTTATCAAGTAAAACAAAAATAATATAATTAAAATTTGTGATTGATTTAATAAAACTCTGGTAATACATGATCTTCTTATCTAAAAACTTCAAAATATTATTTATATACTTCCTCAATAATTACCACCATTTTATTCAATAGCCATGCTTCTGCATCTGCTAAATATGATATATATTGTGACTATAAAATATTAAAATTGTTTATTGTGCTATGCGTAGTCTACTTTGCAATATCATAAATTATGGAACTTATTGTTATTGTTTAAGACAACAAGTTTTATGAATGATTGGTAGTAATTTTTATTATATATATATATTGTGTGGTTTTTATTATATATTTTTGTTTTCTAAAAACGAAAAACCAAAAGTTGGAGATTTTATCAAATATGTCTGTGTGATTTTATTTTTCCTTTCGAAAATGGGAAATTAAAGGAAGCTTTTCAATAGTTTTATTCTTTTGTACAAAAAAAAAGAATGAAAAAATTATAGATTGTATAATAATTTGGAAAATGACACTATTGACAATCCCGCATATCCGGAGTGACTGACTCCCTCTATATTAGCGAGGAAATGATTGATGTGTTCTTTAGGTTTTTCTTTCACGAATTTCAATTTCAACATGCAATCATGAAAACATTTGACATCTTCGAGAGCTTTATTCAACAACTTCTGTCGTGCTCCTTCAGCAATTGATTCAACCAACCTTCTTATTTTCTGAAAGAATAATTGATCAACTTTGTCTCTACAGAAGAAGAATAGTTGTCCATTGCTAACCTGGGGTCCATTGAGTTGATGATGGCTCAGTGTTGGAAGAACTTGTATAAATCAGTGTTTTTGATCTTGTTTTGTTTCGATGGGCTGAAATGTTTCATTTTAATTTTTTAAAAATGATATAAAACAGCACAATTTTTATCTCGCTTGAAATTTCAATCCATTCTAGAAATATCGCCCAAATTACAGCCAGAACATTTTGGTTTCATTCCGCTGGTTCTGTTTCGGCCAAACAGTGTTTTTTCAAATAATAAATAATTTTACAATATCAATCATATCTCCTAATCCAAACAGTAAAATAAGATGAAATTTTACGATGAATCTCTCGACATATTTATATATATTATGTTAAAATTTCAGAGCAATCAAAAGAATGTAATGACCTTGCGAGATTAATGATGGTATTCTCATAATACTACTATACATGTTCATAATTATGTTCTGAAAAATCATTTTATTATGTTTTTTTAAATTAAATTGCACAATTCTAAAACAAAGCATAACAAACGGGATTGACAATAAATGATTCGAATCCTGTCACCTTTAGATATTGACCAAATATGCAAATATATATCCATCAGCTGAGCAAGCAGCAGCATAGTTGTCATCAGGTCTGATGCAGGAGCGACTCCAATTAGAAGCCACTGGTCTGTTTCCAGATGCTCTTGATTTGCCACAAACTTCCACAGATCGCGCATCAAATAGGTTGTCTCTCCCACTTGTCAGTACAACACTTCCATTTTGAGAACTACAGAATAGATAGATCTAACAGCAGCTTCACTGCTTAACTTTCCTGTCTGAAATGAATAGCCCACAAACGAAGATTCCCATCAAAGCATGGCCAGAACAAATAGTCTGTCCATCCATGCTGAAACAAAGAGAATTGCAGCTGCTGTGGAAAATGATTGTGCTGGTGCAGACACCCTTTCGCAGATCCCACACTTTTATGGTACGATCATAAGCAGCTTCTGTCAACATGACGACTTGAAATTTTGCTGATATCACCGGCACATGCTTTATCAGTGTGATACATACAATTTTTTATTTATTTGAGGAACCATCTCGGAAAGCGCATTTTGTAGATCCAAGTAAGCGAGTAAAACTCTGGTTGTCCCGGATTTTTACAAGAGATGCACACCCTGACTCGAACTTGATACTTGCTGTGCAGATCTCAATTTTTTTATCATCACATCATGTCATTATAGAGTTAATACATACAAGTTGTTTGAACTGTTAGCTGCAATGATGGATCTGTTGTCATGGGTGATGGGAAGACCTAGAACAGAGCCAATACAACCTTAAGGAGTGCGACATGATGATCCTGGATTTGAATCCCACATCTTGATTGACCGGTCGTGTCCCCCACCGATCAATTCTCCAGAATCATCTCGAACAATATAGAAGCACAGCCACCCTCATGACCAGTGATCTTGTGCTTGCATGCAGAGGGAAGAACAGTTGATTCAACAACGTACTCAGCACCATCTTCATTTCGAGCCAAGCAAGGCTCTATGCACCACTTGCCTTGAGCTTATTAGAAAATACCAAGTAAATGAGCTTGGGCTAGGCCTGCGCTTTTGAACTATATTTAAAGGTTTTTCTCTTGTGAGGAGAGAAAACAAAAAATCATCAAAAAAAACCAATATCAATCAAACCTAAAAAATCAAAATAGAACTTGATTTTTTTAGCCTTAAGAACTAAAAAACAATAAGCTCTTAAATCAGCTCAAGAATGGGAAAATAAACATCATGAACTTCTGAATAAAAATAAAATCAATTTAGAGCAAATTTGGAGTAAACTCTAACAATGAATTTTCTCATTGTTTTAATTTAGAGCTTAATTGCATATAGTAAAAAATACAATTGACAAACAAATCCACATCATGTCCACTCCAGCATCAAGATGCTGTAACATAAAACTACTAATTTACTATCACTGTGAGTAAAGGAAGGCCATTTTCCATTCAACCAAAGGGAAAACAAATAGAGGTTAGTATAACAAACTCTACAATTCCATGACACAATTCTGTAACAAGCAAGGCAGGCACACACTGAAAACCATGAATTAAACCAACAACAAGAACAGAAAAAAAATGCCCAAATAATTTCCCCATCCTTTTCTTCTTTCCTTTCTACTTTCTTATCCCCTCCCCTACAACATATTTAAACAGCCAATTTTACAAATGATTTTGTATAGTTATCGAATTCTCTCCAACCAGTCGACACTCTTCCGTGCTTTCTCTACCTGTACGTCGACGCTTTTTCTAGATTTATCATAATATTCCACGCTTCTCCGTGATCTCTCCATGTGCTCAAAGGAGACCTTTAACTTCTCTAGCTTGTCTGTGTGCGTAAACTTGAATTCATGAAATTTCAGTTTTTCAGGCCTATCAGTGCTCTTTCTCGGTTTCTCCCTCCGATCAGTACTCTTCCTCGGACCCTCAAAACAATCGGTACTTCGTCTGGCCTGTTCAAACCCATCTACACTTCTCCTACCGGAACTTCTTCCAGACGGGGATTTCTCCACTGTCGTTATAAACTTCTTTAGATGCCTAAGATACTCTGGATACAACTCCAAATTACAGTGATTACCTCCTTTGAGCCATAGAGGTTCGTATTTCTCTTGGCACAGCTCCCAAAGTTGCTTGCCATGAGAGCAGTCAACCACTTCATCAGCAGTTCCCTGCAAGAAGACAGTCACAAGGATTGATGCTTGAAATTTCTTAGTAGGGTCCAACAAGAATACCGCAAAGGATTACATCACTCAAAACAAAGTTCATTTGCATTCTCAGAATTTGACAATGATGTGCACTCTAAGTTCTAGAACAAGATAATATCAACAGCTGATACACAAGAAACAGCTTAAGAGCTCAACATTGCAACTACCCCCCACCCCAGCAATAAGCCATGGGCTTATAAGAAGAATGTCGCCTCTCAATAACTAGTACCACAAACCAGACCAGCAAAAAATTTCAACCCCGTAACAGGAGAGTCTTGTCAAAGATGACAATAATGAAAATATGGATACTTTATATGATAGACTCTGCTCCTAAGTTGAAATATTTATTTTATTTTATTTTCCTACATAATTTTATAACTTCTAAATATCAGCACTTTCTAATTGTTGTTGGAAATATAATGTGACTGTTAGGGCATGTATAATAAATTAGTGTCTGCATAACTTGAGTCGTTTTCTGGAAACAGCATGATAGGAGAAGCAAATTTTGGACTGAGTTATCCAACCTCTGATGCATGAGGTTATTGCTCTGTATAGAACGAAGAAGCACTTATTGGATGTGGTGGCATAATTTGGATTATGTTATTTAAAATTCCTCGCTGCAACAGATGATCCAACATCATCATGATAAAAACTACTGGTTTCTGCTTATGAAGAGATACTAATATAAGATTTTGGGATTTTGGACTACTAAAAATTTACAAGGTATGATTACAGATATGTTATAAGAAAGAAAACATGCCAGAGTCCTGGAATGGAGGCAGCTGCAAGGCACATGCATAAGATGGTCTTTAATCGGCGTTTATCATCAGTGAAAATAAAAACGACAAGGAACACAAGATATAGTCTAACCAAGGAACTAGGGAAAAGGTACATTTTGTCTAATCTTCAAATAATTATTAGCAGTCAAGTTTCAGATTACTACTACTACTACAACAACTTTAAACATGTGTGTTAGCCTTAAGCTCCATACAAAAACATTCTACTCATCTTTTCACAATTTATTGTATCCAGCTCAAACAAAGCCTCTGCTAATAACCCCTTCACTTAGTACCTGAAATTTCAATGAATTTATGCAGTTTGTTCCAATTGCCAAAAAGTACCATGTCTAACTTCTCATTTACCAATTTTATATTATATATTTTACTCCAAGGCCACTTGTTTCAACCAGCCTTGTAGGTCACAAGAACCACTCATTCAATACATCTAGTTTCTAATAACTGTATCTTCATGCCCTACATTATCTAAATATTGTGCATTAAAAACTAACTGAAGGATTCGCTGAAAGGTATTGGCTACCCCCAACAGTTGTTTGCTTGAAGAATTTTAATTGCATGATATTACATTAGTAGTTAACCAAAGACCAATTAGAAAATGGAGAAAAAACAAAAATAAGGTGTAATTTTAAAACAATGGATATAGAATTCTAATACTTACATGGATTACCAGCACAGGACACTTCACCAGTGGAATTTTGTCTATATTCTGGAAAAACAATTAAGCAAACCATGTTCAGACACATGGTAGATGCATAAATGTTCTTCAAAACACAATACATGACATTTAAGAAGATCAAGAAACCAAATATTAACCTTGTAGATGTCAAACCAATATGAGCGCTTCACAGAATACATCACTCTTAACCCTGATAGTATAGGACTATGCAATACCACAGCTTTTAGTCGAGGTAAACGCGCAGCAAGATCCACAGTGGGGCCACTTCCAACAGATTGGCCATATAGGATGATATTTTCCTGCTTGGCACCATAGCTCTCTTCAAGACACTTGTAAGCAGCTTCAATATCTGCATATGTATTTTGTTCACTGGGCTGCAGAAAGACATTGCATGAGCTTCAGAGGGTCTGTTCGCCACAAAAATTTTAGATACATAAAATTGAAGAAGATTCTACATAGCTTACCTTTCCTGTTGACTGTCCATAGCCAGAGTAGTCATACCTGGAAAATTGAAAGAAAAAAAAAAAAAAAAACAGAGCTTAGATTCCTTTTCTATATCTGATGCTTGAGCTTTGGATTAACTAAATAGAAAACTTTAACAAACACAGATTGAGCTCTACTCTGTAAGAGATAACCACCAATATATATATATATATATATATATATAAAAGTAGTCTTTGACCACTTAATTCTTTAGCAGGACACGGTAAGCCTTCAATTGAGTGGCATTGGCACAGGGTCAATGTCTATATGATGGTAGAGACAAAATACCCAGGTCTAGTCCTCCATAAAAACTCCTTTTGCATGCAAAAAGAACACCATATCACACCAGATTTTTATCAAGTTTACTGCATGCTTGGCCAGCTATTTTAAGTTGCACAACTTGATGCAAAAAAAAAGCTCTATATAGTAGATCCATTCCAGATAAGATTCAGATTGGGCACTTGCAAGTCTAGAATCATGCCAGTGAGGCAGATCCATGCACTTTTTTTAATTAGCTTCCATGCACATGGAGTTCTGTCAAGATCTAGACAGAAAGCCAGCAAACAAAAGCATGCTTCTGGATTTCTGAAACACCCCTCATGCATAAATGCTTGTTCTTCTTCAGTTTTCTGGCCTATATTTTTTCTTGCCAACTTTTTATCCATTAAGTCACCCCAAACACAGATTCAACCTCAACTTTCTTGATAAAATTGCAGATCAAATAGAAAACACAAGTCTAGTGTTAACAACTCGCAAGACATGAAGAAGATTGAAAACATGAGCGTATATAGAATACCAGAAAGTTCTAAGCAGCGAAGTTAGTCTCAATTCCCTTAACCAACTTTTCTCCTTGAAGCACCTAATCGATCCAGCAATAATTGCTTAGATCAAACCTCAAAGGAGATCCCATAACTCACTATAAAATATCATAATTCTTGGCATTAACCAAGAATCTTAACCAATCTAAGAATAACATCATAAAATAATGATATCATAAAGGAGGGATCTACAATAAAAAAACAACTTTGCTTAGTTAATATGTGAGTCAGTCACAAACCAATCGCTTGATCTCGAGTTCTTCCACCCCCTTTAACCAAATAAACAAAGAAACTTTATAAGAAGATTCATAATTCCAAAAAAAAAAAATCACACTTTTCTCCTAGTTCTAACCTTTTCCAGTAACCCACAAAAAAACCCTTCCTTCTACACAAAGCAAACTAAATTTACTCAAAAATCTCAACCGGGAATCACTAATACTCATAATTTTTACAAAAACTGCCTCGCATGCACACTCTTATAAACCATAAAAACACAAATCTTCAAAATTAAGCAAAAAGGTATATGAAAAAACAGTGAGAAAAATTACCCCATGAGATTAACCCGCAAATGAGTACTCAATTCGATGAAAGAGCTCATACATCTGACCAATATCAGCTGCATTTCCATGAGAGTATAGCAAAGTAGAGGTTGCCATTGGATACCTAACATGAACAGCAACAATCTCAGTCCCTCGCCGAGTTGGTAGACGCAAAATATCAACGTTTTCCCGGTGAGGGAAGTGGTCTAGAAGTAAGAGACCAGTGGCATAGTCTGTAACTAGCTTGTATGATGGTGGGTTTGGAGGAAAAAATGCTAATTTTGCAGCCATTGATGAAGTCACCCCTCCCATCTCTCCTCCCCCTCTCTCAATTTCTTTACTCAAAAAAAAAAATCTTCCTTTTTCTTCTCTTTTATAGTAACAACAATCTCAGCAGCAGTGGAGGAGGAGGAGGAGGAGGAGGAAGATGAAGAAGAAGAGCGTTCCTTTTCTTTCTTTTCTCGCTTTTCTTTTGGCCTTTGAAGTGATGAGTGTTTTTCAAAGAAGCAAAGGTGCTTAGAGGGCAATGATATGATTACAGGTTGGCTCATGCAAATGTGTATGATGCCCCCCGACACACGTGTGAGACTGCTGTCCTGATTTTTTATTTTTTTATTTTTCAATGGTTTTTGCATTTATTTATTTTTTGCCTACAACTTTTATTTATTTTAGGTCTCAAAAGAGCAGAGAAATATGTGGCCAACAATTAGGTCATGTCTCGATCATTAGCTACTTTTTTTTTTTTTTGGCTCTTTTGGATAGCCTATCCAGTAGAGAACTTTCTTCAATTTGGAATCCGAACACTTTGGATCCATGTACTGGTCAAACCATTATGATGAGTTTTGTTTTTTAATTTATTTTTTTAATTACTTTTCTTTTCGATTATCTTTTTTTAATAATTTAAACATAGTATAAAAAAAAATTCACGGGAACCATATTTTTTTGTGTCTGCCACGTGGGATTAGGTATTATAAATTATTAAATTTATTTTTTATTAAAAAAGAACTGTACTAAATTACTAATCCTTTCCAGCATGGGGATTGTTCACACTTTTGGGTTTTTCGTAATGGTAAGAAAATTAGCAATAAATAAAAACATAAGGACATCACCGCGTGATGTCCTTTTTTTCTCTTGTTAACTCAACAGCAGGGCATCCAGGCTGTCCCAGTTTATTACACGTGTCTCAACCATTCCCACCCGGAAACAACATTCTCCAACGTTTATAATCTTCAATGTTCGTGATGGTTGGTTGGATATTCATGTTTTTAATTTTAATTAAGGTTGTTTTTAAAAAATAATTTTATTGATAAATATATTAAAATAATATTTTTTAAAAGAAAATTATTTTTGATATTAGTATAAGAAAATAATCTATAAATATCAAAAATAAATAATTAAAAATAAATAATTAAAAAAATAAAAAATAATTTTTTTCTCATTTTTTTTCAAAAACAAATTTAAAAACACAGTACCAAACAGGTTTGTAAAACCTCATGATCTTTAAATTAATTTTCTTTTATTAAGAAGATGTCTAAGATAAGGTTTCATGTCAAATTGTTTTTTAAAACCAAAATAATATTGTCTTGGTAAAAAAAATTATTAGTTGAGTGATCAATATATCAATTGATTCAACCAATCATTTGTCGATCAATAGTAAATATTTGTCATTAAATAGTAACATTTGTTCATAGTGATATATTAGAGAATATCACTAAAAATTTTAATTTAGCTAATAAGTTTTTTACACTACAATTTAATGGATTTTATAGTTATTTTATATAGACAAGGAAAATTATTAATCTATGTATTTAATTTTATAATATACCAAATATATACAATTAAATATTATCCTACTAATAATCTTATCCTCCACTCATTTCTTTTTTTTTAATTTATATTTCTTTAAAGTTTTAATTCAAATATATTTGAACTGTTAAAATATTACAATATGAAAGCAGGGTAGACATTTGTATATTGGGAAATCATGCACAAATATAAAGGGAATATGACCAACATTGTTTTTAAATAGAAGGTGCAAAATTAAGTGTAAAAATATGGACCAAATGGAGAGTTTCTTTATTGTGGGTCAAAGAATTTTTAAATTGTAAAAAAAAATATCTAAGCACAAAAAGATTTTTTTAGCATTATCATTAAGCTCTGCCCGGTATGTCCACCGTGACAAACTCCTTATTTTGACTTTATACTTGGATTGAGTTTAAAAAAAAAACAGTATGAGAATTATCTCAACGAGACCCAATTAATTTGACAGATTTAAAGACAACTCAAATGATCATTGGTAACATGTTTTGGCTTTAAAAGAAAATTCAAGATAATGTATTTCTTTAAAATAAATAAATAAATATTGATATTGTGACATAGTTGATCACCTCGGCTTCATTTCTTATTTAGCCGAGGATATAATTCGGTTTTTTTTTGTTATACAATAATAAAACTAAATGCTCTTAAAATTACCCTACTAATCACATATCGTGATGATTTTTTGAGATTGCTATCACTTCATAAAAAAATACGAATACTAATGTAGAATTTATTAAATATTAAAAAAACTAGAAGGAAAAAAACTAAAAAATAACAAACCAGAGTGGAAAAAAGGGAGCAAGGCAGATCTTTTAGTTTTTTTTAGTTAATTTATGCATATTATTATTATGTATTTAAATATATTTCTTTATTTTTGTGTTTAGGGTATAACAATATATCAAGTGTTTGAACTAGTATTTGCTTCGGAAATTATTCAAAAAAAAAAACATTAATAACATTAAAACAAACGTAGTTACTCCCCCACCAGGCACCCAAATGATCTAGTTTAAACTATTCACCTATATAACAAAATCAATGCCTAACAACACACACATATACACCCCATTCATAAATGATTGAGAAATTAAAAAAAAAAAAAAAAAGGTGGAACATCAACGCCATCTCGCATAATAAAAATTGTAAAATTTAAGATATACATGAATTAGTCTAGATTAAAAAAAAAAAAAAGTCAGAGAGCACCCCGCCTGTTTGGGAGAACGGTTGTGGTAGTTTTTTAAAGTGTTTTTCATGCTAAAATATATCAAAATAATATTTTTTTTATTTTTTAAAAATTATTTTTAACATTAGCACATCAAAATGATCTAAAATTATTAAAATATATTTATTTAAAAAATAAATAAATTTCCGGCAATTTTACCGCAATGCCAAACGGGCACTCGGTGGTGAACGCATTTACAAGTCACTCATGACTAAGACATCATATTTCATCACCAACCATATCATGCTCAGATCCCAAAGTGATTAAAGCAGCCGCTGGTCTGAAAATAACCTGATCAACAGTTCCAGGTCCCATATTCATAAACATGGCAGGTTCCTAAAAAGCAATCCCACTTGATTTTTATCGCCATTGGCGTGAGAGATGTCTATATCGCTCTGTATTGTTCAAAACAGTCTAAATATTTTATATCAGTTAAAAATATAAAATAAAATAATATTATTTTTATTTTGAATAAAATTTCAGTCTATTCTAAATATTTTAGCCAAATTTTAGTCAACACACACTAGAATCATTTCGTATGTGCTGTTTGGCCAAACAATATTTTTATAAATAATAAATAATTTATAATATCAATTATATCTTTTAATCCAACCATTAAATTGAGATGAAATTTTACAAGGAGTGTCTTGACATATTTATATATATTATGTTAAACTTTCAGAGCAATCAGAGAATTTAATGATCATGCGAGATTGATGATGATATTTTTGTAATATTATACATGTTCATAATTTTGTTTAGAAAAATCATTTTATTGTGTCATTTTTAGATTAAATTGTGCAGTTCTAAATATATATTTTTTTGGATTTGAACTTTTTTTTTGAATTAATATATATAAACAGTATAACCCTGAAATGGTGTGCTGAAACACTCCGAGGCCAAAACATTTCGTTCCAATTGAAAAAATGAAGCACTAACTGAAATAGAATTGACAATCTTGATCATAATATAGAATGAGAGCTTGTAATTTACCTAGCAAGTCTTGAATTCAAGTTAAAATATATATTTTTTATACAAAATTTATAATAACTAAGATTTTATTTATTTAGTTGGGCTCATAAATTACACTTTTTCAGAAATAAAATTTCCTCGTATACAAAAATGCTAGCAGCTGGAGCCTCTTGATGTGCATATATGTGTGTGGGTATTGCATCATAAATAGAATATAGTGACCGTGCACAGATACGATACACACAGACAAGCCTTGTAAAGTTGCTAAACGGGTTGCCTGCACATGATCATGAAAGAAAATAAAAATCATTAAGATTTTATTTAGATACATCGGTCCACAAACCTTTGATAGAACACGGACGAAACAATTGACTTGACCTACCTCTAATTGATAACCTCTTTTTTTTTAAAATACTAGTGACCCACATTATAGGTTAATTCAGTTTTTTTTTTTTCAATAAACCAAATATTGAGGGATGAAACTGGATTTTTTTTTTATAAAATACTAAAAAACAATAACACAAGTTAATCCGAGTGACTTGTCAAATTCATGATTCAGGTAATGAGATTAGGATGACCGAGTCGAAATTAAATTAAAATAAATCACAAAACTTAATTTTCAATTAACCAAGTCTTGAAAGATAAAGTTAAAAAAATATTTAAAAAACACAAAAAATAAACATGTTACATGAGTCATGAGAATGAGATAACCTCATAGAAAACAAAACAAAAAATCACAGAGCCCAATTCTCAATCAAAATGTTGAATAATAAAATTAAGAAAAGAGAAATTTTGAGTAAATGAGAAATTAAATTTTAACTAAGTCTATGAAATCATTATTTTAGGGATTAATATAGAATCTTTCCTAAACGATGAAATCTCTTGTTTTTAGATATTAAAATTAAAAATTTCCTAAATGAATAAGATCTTTTATTTTCATGATTGAGGCAAAGGTTTTCATAAATCAATAAAATCACTTGTTTTTAAGGATTAACATCATTATTTTACTAGATTGATGAGGTAATCTATTTTAAGAGATTTGTTGTTCTAGGATTAAAACAACATTAACACCCAATAGGGTTGAATTATATGTTCTCCTAACATTAACAAACAATGTAATTTAATCCAATTGAACCTAATAAACTCAATAACCGATAATATAATTAAGTGCTTAAAATTATAGGTAGGGGAAAGAAATTCAGACTTGATTTTTAACGTGGCGTATAAGCCTATACCCAAATCTCAAGAACCAGATTGTACTTTTATTGTATTCCTTCATTAGTCAAAGTTATATGATACAATTTTCACTTAATAAATCTACACCAAGCTTGTTATGTCATTTAAATATGTTTTTTTTTTCAAGAATTTCTTTTGGTGAATATCTCATTAATACCAAGAGTTTTTCTCAAATTCTTAATGATTTACAAATGTAATTTTATCATCATGGACTACTTTCTTAATAGAATGAATTCTACAATTGACAAAACAAGCATATCTATATCTCGTTTGATTGCAATTAAAGGACCCAAACAAAATATAAAAGGGATGTGAATGAAAGAAAAGCTTGAGATGATTTAAAATTCATAATCCAAACAACATCTCATGGTTTACCAAGCATCAAGATTTCAAAACCAAACTACAATTGTTGAATAAAGTAAAAAAAAAAACTCAATAAAAAATAGATGCAAATAAAAACCTAAACTCAATAAGAAAAAGAAATTTAATAATAATAAAAAGATTTGGGATGGTTGACTATTAATGAACATTGTTTCAATTTTTTGATGATATTTTTAGAATAGCATAAGTTCACTTATGAAAAGCTTGTTAAAATTGTAATATCTCTTAAATCTTCGAATCAACTTTTTATATCAAATTAATAAAAAAAATATTGAAAAGTAGATTATGATATTGTTAACGAATATATTTAAGGTCAAAATAAAAATGATATCCACTCATATTTGTAGTTGAGACTTTCTTGAAAGATGGTTTTCAATATAAGCTTTATAACATAAAACATTAACATGTGGTCGACTAAATCATACTAGCTCAACTTTCACCTAATTTAATCAGTGTTGTTAATTTCATTTCGTTTCGGCCGAAACATTTCGTACCAGTTAAAAAATGAGATAAAACGACGCAGTTTTTACCTTGTTTAAAATTTCGGTCCATTCCAGAAATTTCACCCAAAATTTGGTCTGAACATTCTGGTCATTCCGTCCATTCCATTTCGGCCAAATAGTGTTTTTTTTTTAATAATGAATAATTTTATAATATCAATCATATCTCTTAATCCGACAGTTAGATTGAGATGAAATTTTACGAGAAGTTTACTTTTTAAACCGGAAGGTCCATGGGTCAACATGATCAATAAAACTAGGTAAAACTATTTTTTTCCAAAAAAATCTTATTTTGAATCAATTTTTTTTTGCCGTATCACCAACCAAGATCTATGTATTTGTTTAACAAATCATGAAACGCGACAATAACACAAGTATTTCTGTACAGATCACTAAACTGGCAAAAAAAAATAAAAAAAATCATAGAACTGATAATGAAAAAACAATTCGGAGAATAAAAGTAGATCTATTAATAAGAATTTTCATGTTTGTCTTCATGTATGAGAACGAACGAAGATGGGAACATGAGAGGCCAGGTTGTATGAAGAGGGTACCCATATATGGCCCCCCAAGTAAAGGCACAGTCCTACAAAGGAGTAGTACTACAGTGTCATTTCATTGCCCTTTCCTAGGAAAGTGCAGGATGTAGAAATCCCAGGGAATAAGACATCTGCAGAATCCTAGACCTGACCACCACACTATCTTCTTGTCCCCTCCCCATTCCATGTATCTAATAAGTTACAGCAATGCTTAGAAAAAAAAACAATTAAAATGAGAAAATTGAAAAAAATTAATTGAGGATAACTGAATTAATTAAAAAAGAATCCATTAGTTTTTTCTTAAACTTTCAGGCTGGTTTGGTAAAAAACTCGTAAACTGAAATTGAACTGGTTCAAATTTAAAAAAACAAATACTATTTTTTTTTATTATTTTTTCTTGTTCAGTTCAATTTTTTTTCATTTGCTTTCTATTTTGGCTAAATGTAAGGAGGGAAAATTTGGTTAAAGTAAAAAAACCGAACCGGTCAATTAATTCGGGTCTGGTTTGTTTTTTTTTTTTGCAATTTTTTTCAGTTTGATTGATTTAATTGATAAAAAGCTGAACCGAACTGAAAATGCTCACTTCTAAATTACACTGTGTTTTAAAAGTATTTTTGAAAAAATCTAAATTTTTTTTTAATTTTTATTAAAAAAAATTAATGTATTTATATATTTTTATATAGTGATATTCAAAAATATTTTTTTAAAAAATAACAACTTGTCAACATTAAGCACACTACCTGACCTGACCCTGCACCACAGGAATGTAGGGAGCATGTTTGTGATGCCCAAGACAATATCCTCGAGAAAGAGAGAATACCCACATGTCTCCTCCTCTAAATACTAATTATATTTTGGGTTGCTTGCTGGCTCAATGCCCTTTTTTTTTGTTGTAATTAATTAGCTATTGAAAAAATGATAAATGTTGGTGTCTACAAGATTTCTATTACCTTCTCGACTAGAAAAAGCTAATGGGGTTTGTATGAACAATGAAGGAGCTCCTTTATTTAATTTTTCTGGTCATTTTTTTTCTTCTTTTGATTGTATTTATAATAATTATTCTTTAAAATTCTTAGTTTAAAATTAAATTATTTCATAATTTATTCGGTTTAATTTCTAAAATATTATCTTAGTATTAAACAAACATCCTTATATTTTAATTGATGCATAATTTTATAGAAATCTATTTTTTGTTATTGTATTATTAAATATAAATAATTAAAAAACAAAGTTGTTATACCCAAAAAAGTTCATGATTTGGATTATTTGTTGACAAGTTAATCTGTGAATCTTGAGTTAATCCAATAAGTGTTATCATCTTAATATTAATAAAAGATAAGTTAATTTTAAAAAAAAAGAGTTAAACTATGTTTTTTACTAGTTGTCTAAGTTGTCTTTTAACCCATCAAGATCGATTTTATCATGTTGGAGCAACTCTTTCATGTATTAATTTTAAATTCAGGATAAACAAGAAGTTATATTGAGAGGTTTTCAAGGTTAATTTGTTAGGTCAGAGTCTTTTGTTTCTTCTTTTTTTTTTTAAAAAAAAAAAAATCCATCTTCCTTTTTTTCTTCGATTGAGTCTTTTATGGACTTATTTTTTTTTAAAAAAAAATTTATTTAAAATTTAACTAATTTTTAATTAGTCTTTATAATTTATTTTAATTTTCTTTTTATAGGGTTATTAGTCTTAAATATTTCATTATTTGATTGATATTTAATCTTGCAACTCTCTATTTTTGTTACTTATATCATTAAGTGTAATATATATATATATATATATATATATATATATATATATATATATATATATATATATATATATAATCAAAGTGGTTAAATTCAGTGGAATCTATAATCCGAGTATTAGGTTAAATTGTGAAGCCCGAGTCAATCCATTAAGTCACCATTTCAATACTAAAATTAAAAAATCCCATCATCTTGATATTATTTTTTTTTAAAAAAATCAAACATTTTTACCAATAATTTGGATTGTAGACTAAGTTATGTTGGGAAAAAAATCATTTATATTCTCAATCTTTTATATTTCACCTAAATCAACTGTTCTTATATTTTTTAATTTTATTTTTGATTTAAAACTTTATTTTTTAAGTTTCTCAATTAAAAAAAAAAAAAAAAGGTTGTTGAAATTAGCAAAGAAAAAATAATTATTGGTTCACATGATTCCAACCACTATATGGTGTAGCTCCACTAGTTAGTCTCTAGGTTTGCTCCCTAAAGATCACCAGTGAGACTTACAAACCTCTAGGTCATTGGAATATTACATTGTTGTTAATTTTAGGGCTTGTTGGATTAGTTAAGATGCATACAAACTGACTCAAACATTCATGTTACGAAAAAAATAAATAGATTTTGGTCTTTCCAAGTTAGAGAAAAATTTGATGATGGTTATTGAAGTTTTAATATTTTTAAAAAAAACATATTAAGATGGACAAAGAAATTTTTTAACAGTTTTAATTTTATTTTTTCTGACCTTATATGATTTTTTTTTCTACTTTGAGAGGTTTGTTTTTTAATATTCAAGAGATGCTATCTAGATAGTTTTATATGAAAATATAGTTAGAAAAATGAAATGGTGACAAAAATCTAGGTCACACCAATCCAAATCTGCTTTTTTTTTTTTGAAAAGACATTTAAAAAACCTTTAAATTTAAATAAATAATCCTTAAAATTGTAGTAACATTGACCGTCTATACAACTTGTAACATGGAAATGGATCCCAGGCCATAACACCAACACCAAACAATCCATCCACTGTTCCTCGTTATCTGATCTTGTTTGAGTGAATCAAACAAGAAATTTGTTAAAGTCCACTTCATTGAAAATTATAGAGCTTACTGATCAATCAGTAGCTTGGGTGTCTTGATAAAGACAAACAGAGTCTTCAAAACCCTGTCTGGTTATATCATCTGCTTACAACAATGCACAGAGATAGAAAGCGAATTCACAGTAAATTACAAGACCACAACTGTGCTAGCAAGCAAAAACAATTTAGCCAGGGAGGTTCTAATTACTATATAGAACAACTAATTCCATGCAAAAACAAGTTTATGTTTTGGCTCAGTGGTATGCAGCATCAGTCTTAAACATCTTATTCCATGGCTAAACTTGACTGGCACACCTCAACTCTAATCCCAACCACTATCATGAAAAGGATATTATATTTATGTGATCCAAAATACAAGTTTCTAACATTTCAAATAAATACAGAGACGAATTACCCTTTATTTCAAATGTCATAAAAAAAACTTAGCACCCCTTTTAAATAGGAAAACAGAAAAAGGACACCTGAGTTCTCTCTTCTAATCCCTTTAGTTTATAGAATACAACCATGCTTGTAAAATCGACAAGGTAATACCTTTGTGAAACCCAGAGGACAAAATTACACAACAATGATCAGCAACATTTCAAATTATTCCATTCCATTCCATTCCATTCTGTTAAATAAGCATAGTAAATCACAGCAAGATTTAGTACTCCCAAGGCCTACCAAAATAGCCATTAGGTCATAAATCATATTGCAAACAGAAGAACCTGGGTTTTTCAAGTAGACCAGAATCAGAAACTCTAAGCTAAAGTAGCTGAAGGCGTTTACGGAAACAAGAATACTAGATCCTCACTTCATTGGATAATTTAAACCTCAAACAGCATCCTTTTCGATTTATGCTTTGCTTTATGCAATTAAGAATATGAATCACTCATTAGCACACTGACTGGAGTCAGTTCCAATTAACAATGTCTGTAGTAAACTCAACTAGCTGTCTGCCTCTATCATGCTGTCATATTGCACTAACCACTCACCACAAATGTGTTCACCTCAATTAATATACAGGGCATGAATTGCCAATATTTAGGAAAACCTAAACCTACTAAACTATAACATGAAATAGTCAAACCTAGAAAACAAGAACATGGTAATTCAATAGAACTCTCTTGCTATACAAGAGAAAAATAGCAATTCAATGTCAACCTCACAAGCAAAGCTAAAAATGTTAAACAGTCCAACATGATTGCCTAATGTTCAGAGTTGCACAAGCATCTGACATTTATTCCAACGAGAGATATCAACTGACCTTGGATAACTTGCATATCTAAAACATAGTAGCAGGTGAAATGGTACTTATGTCAACTGATATGCACGAAGTGTTTTAAATCCCTGGGAGTCTTGAGACAGGCAACATCATAAGGTCTGATCATGCTTGCATGTCCACAAGTTTTTCAGAGATTTAGAGATGAAAAATGAAAAGGGAAATGAGCAAATTTACATGCTATAGAAAGTAAAATCCACTGGCAATTAATGAAGGACATGGAGGAAAGTTTCACAAAGCATAAATGTTGAGAAAGCTTTCAAAAGTAAAAATTTGTTGGTTATCAAAATAATATATTTTCAAGCAGCAGCATCATGCTTGCATTTTCAAGGTTGCTAACAGCATGAAAACTCATCTTGCCGCTAAAACAGCCAATTTGCATCCACTAGAAAAGGTCTTTTACTCATTGACTCAAGTATTATTGATCATTCCCCAATCTGGACTTCTTACAACATTGCTTTTATATTCAACCACGGCAACTAGACCAATGCCTAATCTCAAAACTTTAAGGCCTAACAAAATCAAATGCAAAAATAAAATAAAAATCAAGGGGGGAGAGTGAGAGAGAGAGAGAGAGAGGAAAAAGACATGAACTTTATCTCGAACTTTAAAAAACTATCCTCTACTCGAAGATTCAGCTGACCTTCTGTCCTGTACAATAGTCAGCCACCAAGGAACCAGTATATTGACAGTCAAAAACTAGTAACAGGAAAATGTGCCCTAGCTATTACATCATAGAATCTATTTATTATTCTATACAAGGTTCTTTTTTCTGATCTGATCTAGTCTCTAGTATAATACCCAAGCAAGAACTTTTTAGAAAACCCACTATGTTAGATGTTATTCAAACTCGCTGATCAATCTGTACCTTTGGTGCAAGATAAAGGCAAACACAGTGTTCAAAACCCTGTCTGGTTTTGTCATCTGTTTACGACAATGCACAGAGACAGAGAGAGAACTCAAGATAAAGGTGAAGCTTCATCTATATCAGCACCCAAAAAAATTCAGAGAATTATTAGACCCCTCTGTTGTCCCAATAACAAGTACCACGCCTCCTTGTTTCACAAAGTAAGCAACATATTCAGACAGGAGGTTCAAATAACTATATTACAACTACAGGTTCCTCGCAAAAACAGGTTTATAGTTTGGCTCACTGGTATGAAACTTTTGTCTTAAACATGTCTGATTCCATAGCAAAACAGGATAGGTACACCTCAACTCCTATCCCCACCAGCCACCACTAGCATGAAAAGGATAGCAGATTTATGTGACCCCAAATTACATATTTCTACCCAAATAAACTCCCACATCATTCCTCTTCAACATTTCAAACTGTTCGCTTCCAATTCATTAAGTAACACAGAAACGAATAACCCTTTATTTCAAATGTCACTAAAAAAATTTAGTTCTCCTATTCTTCAAAAAAAAAGAGAATGTATAAGCGCGACTGAGTTCTCCTCTCTTCTAATCCCTTTTGTTTATATAATACAACTACGCTTCTAAAAAACAAATACCTCTATGAAACCCAAAACACGAAATTCCACAGCAATGATCAACAACATTTCAAATTATTCAATTCCATTCGGTTAAATAAGCACGGTAACAGCTACAAAATTTAAAACTCCCAAGCAACAAAATGAAATCATTTTGCTATCCAAACTTTGTAAGCCAGTACCAAAACAGCCACCAAGACACAAACTTCTTTACCGATAGAAAGACCTAGGACTTTCTCCTGAGACGCTTCCTAAGCTTCTGGTACTTATGCTTGTTCATTTTCCTCTTCCTCTTCTTCTTCACACTATCGGCCCACAAAGTCCTTGAATCATCAACATCCTCCTCCTCCTCCATAGCCTTCAATTGATCGAGCCCAGTTGCGGAAATAGGATTTAAGCTAAACCCAAAAGGGAAATTTGGGTAATAAAACTGCAAGGGTTTAACATCCTGTGTGGGTATAGGGTTTAAGAGAGGAACTGGGTTGTTTGAGAAATCTGATTTTGTTGTGGTGGGAAGGAGCGAGGTGGTTGCTGCTGCTGTTAGGTAGTCGGGGTCAGAGACTTGTGGAGTTCTGAGGGTTGAGGTTATGATTCTTAAAGAAGGTATTGTTGGGGTTGTTTTTGAGAATAGTTTGTGGATTATTTTGGCCATTTTCTTTATCTTTTCTACGAGAAATGTGATTTTTTCCAAAGGAGAGAAGATCTGAGAGCATGGACAGCGTCTGGTTTTGAGGTTTGCTCTTCAAATCTTGCGGCCGCGAAGATCAATGAGTTAAACATGGTAAAAGGAAAACCCCAGAAAGGAGCTTGTATCTGAAGAGGACACGTCGTCGTTTCGAATGAAGTGAAAAGGAAATGTAAAAATAGTGCCCCCACGCAGGATCGAACTACGGACCTTCAGTTTACAAGACTGACGCTCTACCACTGAGCTATAGGGGCTACCGATTACTCCGCCAATTTGAGTTTTCTTATAATTAGTAAAAAAACGTTTTAACGACATTTACAGTGGTTTGCAGCGAGTGGAAAGGAGAAAATCACAAAAAAGGAGGGAAGAACTTTGAAGTTGCGAATGGAGGAAGTCACTTTCGATCCAGTACGCTTCTCTCTCTTGAATAAGGGAAATTGTTCATATCTATGATGTTTGTATTAATTTGTTGTGTGCTGTTGACATAATTGTTTAGGGTTTGATTCAAGCTATTTTCAAGCACATCTGGACCCGGAGAGCCCTAGGTTTGCATTTCCCATGGCTCCCGCCTTTTTCTTATGGTTTCATTTCTTCTTATGTTTGCATTTTAATAAGGATATTAATAATAATTTATGAACATTCATGGCTATTTCAGACCGCGAGAAAAACGAAGGCAATGACGGTACGGACGGCGAGGTAATTAACTCTGATGATTTCTTTTTCCTTTTTTGTTTCAAATTCGGATGTTTAGATTATTATTCATGTATCAGGTTGGAGCTGGAACATCGAAGAGGACTCGAACCACTTCTGGTATTTCATTATTCATATGATTCTTTTTCTTCTTCTTTTTTTTGTCTTAATGTGTAATTGTGTGAAAAATGTTATTGATGTTCTTTCTCCTGATGCAGCTAATTCCAATGCCCTAAAACTGAGTTGCGAACTTCTCCGGATTTTTATTACAGGTTTCTAGCTTGATGATCGTTAAATTCTGGATTCTTGTTTTGTTCCTTTACTGTAAAGCATTGTTGCTGTACTGTTGGTATCATGATTTGGTATGTATGTGCAGAGGCAGTGCAGCGTTCCGCCATGATTGCAGAAGCAGAGGGAGCTGGTAAGATAGAAGGGACTCACTTGGAGCGGATTCTTCCCCAGTTGCTTCTTGATTTTTAAGATATTTACAAGGCATACATAAAGTACGGTTTTTTTCTTCTTCTTTTCTTTACTCTAATCCAAACTGTTTTAATTTGTGTATTTGAGGATTTAGATGGCAATGCTTTTTTTTTGTTTTTTTTTATTGTTAGATAGGATTATTGACATGAAGATCATTCGATGATCTATAATTTTCTTTCTGCAATGCGATGAAATTTCTTTGTGTTTCTCCTTCTTATTTGGTTCTGTATGCGTCAATGGAGTTCACAATTTGGTGCTCTTGGTTTTTGCTGGTTTTCCCAAGCTTGCTGCAGCAAAATTAAATCGTTGAATGTGACTCGTGATTGTTTTTCATATGGTAGACATGTTCTTGATCAACTGTTTATAGATGATTTCTTTTTATGTGACTTTCTCTTAAGAGTAAATGCATTGTTCTTTTGCCAGCAATTCGATTCATTTGGAATAGAAATTAAGTAATTACGAATGGATGGTGTCGTCTACCGTGTTCAAGTTCAAACACACTTTGTGATGTTTTATTTATTTATTATTGCTAGATAGAATTATTGACATGAAGATCATTCGATGATCTACTCTTGTCTTTCTGCAATGCGATGAGATGAAATTTCTTTTTGTGTTTCTCTTTCTTATTTGGTTCTGTGTGTGTCAATGGAGTTCACAATTTGGTGCTCTTGGTTTTCCCTGCTTGCCGCGGCAAAATTAAGTCGTTGAATGTGGCTCGTGATTGTTTTTCATATGGTAGACGTATTCTTGATCAACTGTTTACACATGATTTCTTTTATGTGACTTTCTTTTAAGAGTAAATGCATTGTTCTTTGCCAGTAAATTAGGCTGATGTATCGAGTGCCTGTTTATTAGTTTGTAGAACTGTAATGTGGAAGACGAGCTACAGCCCTAGGTATTTCCTTGTCTGATTTGTCTATCTCTCCTGATATACTGGGACAACTTATGGGCTATGTAGTTCTGAATATTGATCCCTAACAGAGATTACTTGCAGAATGTTATTTTACATCTTTTAGGTCTGACAATTAAACCCATGTAGAATTCCATTCGAGGAATTCAAATAGTTTTCCATGGGCTTCATGTTTAACAAGCCGAAAACCATTGAAAAAGTGAACCCCTGATCCATTTCTAGCACTTGCTTGGCGTGGAAAAAGATTGGTAGAACTCATCACATGTTGAGCGACAATAATCACGCTGTCATGGAAGTGTTAAAGTTGTATGTTTCTTTTTTTTTGGATGCGAGTAAACTTTATCTTTTTTGAAAAAATATATTTTGTGGTTTTAGGTGAGCGAGTAAAACTTCTGGTTGTCTCAGGCTCTTATAAATAAGTGCACGTCCTGACTCGAACTCAAGATTTGCTTTGCAGATCGTAAGCTCTCTGTCATTATTAGAGAACGATGTATGTTTCTTCCTATTTGACTTTTGATGAAAGAGGAAATGATTTCAAGTAGAAAGAAATTATAGACTTGATTGGTTGCATTAGTGGAAGGCAGTGTCAAGGAACTTGCGTTCTTGAATTCTACTGACTTGATCTTGTTTCAATAACCCTAACTTTTCAAAGTTCTTATTTCAAGAAAATATTTTCATGGTGTGGTTGCGCGTAGAAAAAACTTGGCAGAACCACCGTGCAGTTCTACCATCCATGCATTCTGCATACTCTCGATTTTCTCCTTTTTGATATTATATTTTAAAAGTATTTTTGGAAAAAAAAAATTATTTATTTTAAATTAAATGTTTTTAGTGTTTTTAGATCATTTTCATGTGTTGATATTAAAAATAATTTTTAAACAATAAAAAAAATATTAGTAATTGATATTACTCTCCAAACAGTCACTAAGATTACTCGCTGCTTCTCTTTGATTTCAATTCGTTGTTTTAGTAATTGATTTGCGTGGATATCACTTTTGTTGACTCAAATGGAGAAATGAGTTCCTTCCCAAGTATGAATCCATATACTAAAATAACGCTTCTTCAAGTAGCTCTCTTTCCTGGAAATAGCAGAGGGGAGAAGGATTTTCGTGTTCCAGTTGTCGTTGCTACCTTCAGAGTCAACGTCAATTTTGTCCCTTTTTTCTTTCTCTGACTTTTAATTTCATGAACAAGGTCTACCACTTTCTTTCCTTGTGCCAAGCATTTTTCCAGGTATAGTAAACTCGACAGTAGTAGCCTCCTTGTTAACACTCCAGATAAAGATAAGTTGGAACAAAATGAAAATGTTATAGTTATAATTACATATAACTAATATGCAAATGCTTGTTAGATTATATATACACCGAACTACCTTACAAGAGAATTCTATATGGAAATATCATTTGTCTAAAGAAAGATTCACTTGATAGTTAAGTAAGTGATCTTTAGATTTGATATTGCTAATTTATCACATTTTAAATATATTGTAAATTATATGAACGCATTTGAGTTATGAAAAGAGAATTTATCAACTTAGATGGATTATAGAAAAATGTTTTTATTTTTTTTTGAATAGTATTGATTGTGAAATTCTTGAACTAGGTGAAATGGGATTTTAAAAGAATTTCAAATTTTAATCAAATAATCAATGAATATAGTGTTATTGTGAGCCCCTTGATTGAAAATTTTACAGAGCTTATAAAATCCAATAGAAAATCTTATCGTATTAATTGAATAATGAGAAAATAAAATAAAATAAAATAAAATAAAAATAAAAGTAGCTAGGATGAGGTTTTTTTATCATTAGATATTTACTTCTGACATTAAAAATGAAAAAGGAGATAAATTTTTTTTTGGATCATAAGGCCTTTATTAGAATTTTATGGTGTTTGAAAGCATTACGACCTTGATAAAATAAATGTGATATATAGTGGAGGGATGACCTCCATAAATAAATTTAAAGGTGTTGTTAAAGTTAAAATGAATATTATAAATTTCTGTTTCAATTTCATAGCATCGACGAAACCCTGGTAACTAGCTTTGATGGATAAAAGAATTTTTTTTAAAAAAAATAAATATATCTTGAGAATGAGAAAATAATTTCTAATGATTTGTAATGTAAATGAGGATACAAAATAACTACATTAAAAGCGTGTTGGTGTAAACTCTATTAAAAATTGGTAACATTTACATGAAACCAAAATAAGATCATAAATGACAAAAAAAAAGCAAAATAAATATATTCTGAAATAAAAAAAAATGGTTTCAAGGATTTATTGGAAAACTTTATACGATCCATGCAAAGATATAACAAAAAAAATTTAAAATTTTGGGCAATTTTTTACATTATCAAGCATAATGTTTGATCCGACCATTCGATCAAACCAAAAATTTATATGGAGTCTCCACATATCATTCTACCTTGTTTTCAAATCCTAGATAAATTAGAGTTTGCTAAAACCTTTCGAGAATGTTGATACATTGGATTGATATAAAAAAATAAATAAAAAAGCTATTTGCAGGGGTAAAATGATCTTTAAGCAAAAAAAAATCAACCTTTCTTCTTCCTATTTGTAGCTTAAAGCCATTAGAAGATTAAAAGGGAAAAAAAAAGAAAAAAAAGCCAAGTTCAACACCAGGAAATTCTATAGAAAAAACATGATTTAAGCATGGTAGATGAGATAATGAGTGATTAATATCATCAAATACAAGATTAAAAGAGAAGAGTCAGGTGGGAAGAAAACAATATAGAGAATATCTGGACAGAGTAGAAAGAAAATAAGGGTGATTTTTTTTTATTTGTTAGCATTCAAAGCTTATTAATTTATTGAGTAAGAGGCTATAAACTCATTTGTATAAGTTAAAAAAAAAGATTTATGAGATTTCATACATGAATTCTTAGATTTTGAATTAAGGTTCTTGAATGGAAATTAGGGGAAATATAAATTTGTGTTATATTATGGTAATTAAGATGGAATAGGATGAAAATAGTTTTAATTGATAAACAATTCAAAAAGAAAATGGAGTGTTCTTCTATGGGATTAATGATGGCTATTTTTGGGAAAACTGAAGAAATAGAAAACTAAAGTTAATGTTTGTTCAATTATATGTTTTTGATATGTGTTGATGTGATAATGATGATTTGAAATGGATTTAATTAATTTTATTTAGCTAATTTAAACTTGATATATATTTCAAAATAGGAAGTTTACGATGTTTTACTTTATAATTAGTTTTTGGTTATGTGATTATGAAATTATATGATTTGTTTATGTTTAACGTCTAAAGTAAAGAAATCATTTGTGGAATGAATTACAAATTTAATTGAGAGAATCATAAATTTATTAGGATAGTTTAAAAGGACTTTTGAATAGAAAAATCTAAATTGGATAAATAATGATGGATGATGATAAATATGGGTGGAGAAATGTTAATACAAATAGTTGTGTATTGAAAGAAAGTATGGTGATCCTACCTTTTATGTGTTAAATAGGTGAATAAATATGAAATGTGAGATTTTTGGTTTTAATTGTCATTAAAAGATGTCATAATAACTTTGGATAATGTTGTTTATGAATGGAAATAAGTTAGAGGTTGAAAAAGGGTTTTTAAGTGGTGAGAACTTTTGTTTGGCCAAAACTTTTAGTTGAAAAAAAGGGATAAGTTTGTATAAATGGTGAAAATGATAATGAATTTTTTTTAATGATGTTTAGGAATGAAGAAAATTTCATGAGATTGTTTTCTTTGGTTAGATCAAAACTCACTAGTTGTGAAATTGACTTAAACTTTTCAATTATGATTGTGTATGTATATTGTGAATGAATTATACTCAAACTTGAAATAAAAAAAATATGTTAATGGAAATTTGGTATAAAATAAACTTTAAAATTTAATATAAAATTTTCTTTTTAATCATTTATTTTTATAATGTTGAGTTTAACATTTATGCTTAAATGATATATATATATATATATATATATATAGATGATGATGAGATAATAAAATATGATCCAGGAAGGTTTAGTTAGGGATCGTGAAATGGTTTATGAAGCATACAAGTTTATATCGATAACTTGGTATCGTTCACGTATAAAAAAACTCTATCAGACTTTTGGTAGAATATTTGACAACATGGTAAAGATTGAAATATGATATTGAAATTAATCATAATTATATATACACATCTGTTTATGTGTGTCAATATATATATTCTTGAATTTCCAATAACATATGAGGTGATTTCATGTTTAAGATAGATATATGGTGTGAGGGTGTTATAATTGAAAATGAAAATAATTTGACAAATAAATATACTTGATGCTATGATGTTTAAAATGAAACACTCTTAATAAAAGAGTAATAATTATATTAAGAAATTGGGTATTGAAAGATTAAGTTACATATTTTTCTAATATTTAAGGGATCATGGCATGTTGCTAGACATTGTATTTGATCTTCAAATATAAATCAATTATTTATTGCATTAATAATAAATTAAATTATTTAATCTTAATTTATTTAGGATTATATTTTATATTTGGACCAACTTATTAGAAAAATATCTTATGGTTTGAAATAATTTTCAAAGAAAATTGTTTTTTGATTTTCAAGTAATTTTTATATAAATTCTACTTTAGATTTGTCTAATAAAACATCGAGACTCCTAAAAAAAAATTAAATTTATTATTTTTACTGCTAGAATTCATTTCAGGCATCAGAAACAACTTAATGGGATAGAAAAATTATGTATTTTAGACAAATAATAAGAAAAACATTTTGCAGCCCTTAATTTCTTAGAAATAAACTTAACTGTAACAGTTAATACAAACTCGAAAGATACAATGAAACAACTTTATGAAGCAACCCTTCTTTCATGCCTCATTATTGTAACAATATATGTTTTGAGAGAAATTTCCAACTTACTTTTATTATCTCTGCATTCGTTTATATATTACAAGTAGCGGTAGTGTTTACAACTAATACAACAACTTAAGAAGATAACTACTAGTAGATGAAAGCTATTTATAATACAACAAATTAGGATGTAGCAGAGTTTGTAGTAGAGTTAGATGCAGGGATAAGGATGCAACGGTTGTGTTGTCTATTACGTCTGTGATTCTTGTAACAGCCCCCCTCAAGCTCATGGGGAGAGGACAAATCATGAGCTTGTTTCTAAGAGCAAGGAAACGAGATGTGGTGAGACCCTTTGTAAAAACATCTGCAATTTGATCATTGGTATTGATGTATTGAGCTGATATATCTTTAGCAACAATCTTCTCTCGGATAAAATGATAATCAATTTCGACATGCTTGGTTCTAGCATGGAATACAGGGTTTGAGGCCAGCGCAAGAGCACCAATATTATCAATCCAAAGAGTTGGTGTATCAGGAAGTGGAAGATGCAGGTCTTTGCAGAGCATTCTAATCCAGTAGAGTTCAGCAGTTGTGACAGCCAAGGATCGATACTCAGCTTCAGTACTTGACCTAGCAACAACGAGTTGCTTCTTTGCTACCCAGGAGATTAAACAAGGTCCTAAGAATATCCCATAACCATTGGTAGATTGTCTGTCATCAGGGCTCCCAGCCCAATCAGAATCATAATATCCATGTAAATGCAAAGAACCCTTTGTAAAGTATATTCCATGTTCGACTATAGATTTAAGGTATCTGAGTACGCGTTTTGCAGCCGTAAGATGTGTAATAGTTGGAGCTTGTAAGAATTGACACAATTGATTCACACTAAATGAAATATCAGGTCTCGTTAACGTGCAATATTGTAATGCTCCAACAATATGTCGGTAAAGGGAGAAGTCTGGAAGTGGATCACCATCAAATTTAGACATCTTTTTACCAGAAACACATGGTGTTTGATTAGGCTTAGCCCCTGCCATGTTTACTCAATTCAATAAATCAACAATGTACTTAGATTGATTTAGATGAATACCTGCTGCACTGCGATGAACATGAATACCCAGGAAGTAAGAAAGTGGTCCCAAATCCTTCATGGAAAATTCTAGTTGAAGCTTGACGATAAGTTCAGAAATGGCAATAGGTGTATTGCTAGTAACTATTATATCATCTACGTAAATCAAAACATAGATTTGCACAGAAGCTTGAAAGAGCATAAATAATGAAGTATCCACGGTGGACCCCCGAAAACCCAGCTCAAGAAGAACCTGTGATAGACGTTGAAACCAAGCCCGGGGAGCTTGTTTCAAACCATAGAGTGATTTCTGTAGGCAACAAACATAATCAGGGTGTGATGAACTAACAAAACCCTGTGGTTGTTCCATAAACATTTTTTCAATCAATTGTCCATGTAAAAAGGCATTAGACACATCTAACTGTAGAATAGTCCAATTATAATGAACCACAAGAGCAAGAATGATACAAATAGTAGCAGGTTTGATAACTGGCTGAATGTCTCAGTATAATCAATGTCATTTTGTTGTTCAAATCTTTTGGCCACCAACCTCGCCGTATACCGATCTATAGTACCATTTGATTCCTATTTCAATTTGTAAACCCATTTATTGGGAATTATAGACTTGTGAGAAGGTCGTGGGCACAAGGTCCAAGTGCAATTTGCTGTTAAAGCATCAAATTCTGCTGTCATGGCATCCCTCCAATTTTTGATCTTTAGATGCTTGAGAAAAGGTAGTAGGTTCAGGAGGAAGATGGATTGTGTGCAGGGATTTGAGAGGGTGTCTAGTGGAGTAATAGAGATGAAAATCAGACGATTGTCTGGGTTTGAGAGATCCTGTACGGCTTCGAGTGATCATGCAAGGGATTTGTGAAGAGGATGGAATGGCTTGGGTAGTATCTGGTAAAGATGATGCATTTATAGCAGGCAAAGGTTGCGAGGATACTGGAGCTACTTGGGACAATGACAATGTGGGCTGATCTTGGATGGGAGATGAAATTACAGGTGATGAATGTCGGGGTGAATCAAAGATGGCAGATGCAGGGGAAGATTGATTAGGGAGAATATTTGTAGCTGCAGAGACAACATGGTAAAGAGAAGTAGAGAAATACTTACTAGTCAATTCTGTATGAGAGACAGGAGAGGGAGAATCTTGCTATGAGGGAGTTGCTGAATATATATCTTGTGCAGGAAACACACCCTCATCAAATGTAACATGTCACGAAATATATACCTTATTAGTTAAAGGATCTAGACACCCGGTAACCCTTAGAATTGGAACAATAACCTAATAATATACAAAATTTACTGCAAAAAGATAATTTATGATCGTTATATGGACGCAACAATGGATAACATGCGCAACCAAAAACTTTCAATATGGAATAATCTGGTTCTGCAGTAAATAATTATGTGTATGGATTATTGTTTTTCAGTTTTGTTGTGGGTAATCTGTTGATGAGATATATAGTAGTGAGAAAAAGCGTCAACCCAATATTTATTTGGTAAGTGTGAGTGAGCAAGAAGAGCTAAACCAGTTTCAATAACATGGTGATGTTTGCGTTTAGCTATACCATTTTGTTCTGATGTGTATGGACAAGAGATTCTATGAACAATGCCATTGTTTTCAATAAAAGTCTTAAATTGAGATGAAGTGAATTCTCCACCCCCATCAATTTGTAATTGTTTAATTTTACAAGACAATAGATTTTCGACTAAGCATTTGAATTTGACAAACAAGCATAGACATCTGATTTGTGTTTTAATGGAAAAAGCCAAGTGAAACGAGAGAAAATCATCAACAAATAAAAACATAATACTTGCAACCACTTATTGAATGCATTGGTGAAGTCCACACATCTGAATGTAAGAGTTCTAGACGAAAATTTGTCATGCGATTAGAATTTGGAAAATGAAAGTTTTATGCTTTTTGCTAATTCACAAGGCTCGCACAGAGAACCTTGACGAAGTTTATTTGACACAAATAATTTAGAGTGGCATAACAAATGTTTGAAAATACTATCAGATGGATGACCGAGGCGTTGTTCCAAATTGAAACTGGAGCTTTGACACCAAGGAATGCAACAAAACCGTTATTTGATGAGAATTGGTTTAAGTACATTGGATATAAACCAACTTCACTCGGCCCCTACAGTAGTATTCTTCCCGTCTGCATGTCCTTCACAAGAAAACAACTAGAAGTGAGTTGAAAATAACAATTATTATCAGCACAAAATTTTTGAATGGATAGTAGATTAGCTGAGGCTAAAGGACAATGAAGAACATTATTTAGATGGAGCTTAGATGTAGGTGTTTGGATAATTGTGGAACCAATATTAGAGATTTGCAAACCTCCACCATTGCCAATAGTCACCGTTTCTCCACCCTAATATGGTTGTTGTAAAGCCAAGTTGTCTAATGCAATTGTAATATGGTTGTTAGCACCACTATCATCATACCATGATTCATTGTCATGAAGATTGTGAGTGTGTGCAGCCATTGCATCCAACCGAGATGGTGGATGACGCCCCTGATAAGAAAAGTCCATACGATGATAGCAATCTAAATCTTGATGATTTGGTTTGTTGCAAATCTGACATATAGTGCGATTTTTGTTAAACATCGTAGATGGAGACTACTCCTCATTTCTGGGAAATTTTCCAGATAACATACTAGTGGTATTTCCATTTTGAGATGAAGATTGTGGGCGGGGAGAATATGATGCATGTTGTATGCGAGGAGAGTGTCTTAGCTGCCCATATCGTTGTTTCTTATTAAATCCAAGAGAATTTCAATATTGATTGAAGAGTGCAAATTGTCCAGCCTCTAGAGGAACAATCTTAATTTGATTCTCCAACAAGGTTTCATAGCTAAGAAGTTCAGATTGAAACTCATAGAATGAAAGAGAGATATCTCTTGTGGCAAATGAGAAAGAGGTGATAAATGTAGTATATGCAGTGTTAAGACCACTAATATTATAAGATATAAGATCGTCATTTTCAATAGGTTTGCCTACAACAGCAAGTTGGTTAGCCCAACCTTTGGCAGCCTGAATGTAATCTGCACAAAATTTGTTACCTTGCTGCAGATTCTGAAGTTTCCTCTTCAAGTGTGTAACACGGGAACGATTGTGAGCAACAAATCGATTGGCTAGTAATTCCCATACTTCTTTAGAAGTATTTAAACTAAAAACTGTGGGGAGAATTGTTTTTGATAGGGTGACATTCAACTAGCTAAGCAAGTACTTGTATTTTTTGGTCCATAAGACAAACTTTGGATCCAAATTGAGTGTAGGTTGTCCATTTGAATTAACCAGAAATTTAGAAGGACACGTTTTTGAGCCATCAACAATGCTTAGAAGGTCATTACTCCTTAATACAGGAAGGAATTGAGATACCCAACCAGAGATAATTAGGACCATCTAGTTTGATAGAAATAAGATGATTTAAAGTTGGGAAAAATAAAAGAAGCAGCAGCAGGAGCAGTGGTGTCTGCACTGGGAGATGCAATGAAGAGAAAAAGAGAGAAAAAAAAAAAAGATTAAGGATTGTAATGGTGTTAGCTAGAGGGCTGTGATACCATGTAACAATATATGTTTTGAGAGAAATTTCCAACTTACTTTTATTATCTCTGCAATCATTTATATATTACAAGTAGTGGTAGTGTTTGCAACTAATACAACAACTTAAGAAGATAACTACTAGTAAATGAGAGCTATTTAGAATACAGCATATTAGGATGTAGCAGAGTTTGTAGCAGAGTTTGATGCGGAAAAGGATACAGCAGTTGTGTTGTCTGTTACGTCTTTGATTCTTGTAACAGTTATTCCTGGTTTCCGACAAATCATTGCCTTCCATGCTTGAACTAGTGTTTGATTTGTGACAGCATGCACCGGACATCCTTACTGTTAGGCCTCTGTTTCGGGTCATCCATGGTGCAGAAGCAGGCAATTTTAAGAACTAGCAACATTTGATCCTCTACCCCATTGCCTAGCAGCTTCGGATCAACAGCTTGACTTGGATTTTCTGATGTCATAATATTTCTCATCCACTTAACTAAACTCAATTCGCGAGTGCTTTGAAAGAACTCATCCGATGGAAGCTTTCCCATCACCAGAACCCCAAGCACCACACCAAAACTGTAGACGTCACACTTGTCTGTGAATTTCAGTGTTTGATGATACTCTGGTGCGATGTATCCCACTGTTCCAGCAATATTAGAGGTTGTGATGTGTGTTTTAGCATCCGGCATTGCTTTAGCAAGTCCAAAATCGGCGATTCTTGCTTCCATGTCGTCGTCAAGAAGTATATTTGCGGGCTTGAGATCTCTATGAATGATCCGTGGACTGTGACTCAGGTGAAGGTATTCAAGCCCAGACGCTACTCCGACTGCAATTTTGTGGCGAGCTAACCAGTCCAGTTCTCTTCTCCCTTCGGCAACGTCGTTCAGCACATCCTGTAGACTACCGTTTTTCATGAATTCGTAGACGAGGTAGTGGCAATCAGGACGAGAGACGTGAGCTAGCAGAGGAAGAAGGTTTCGATGCCGGATGTGGCCGACGGTGTTGATCTCTGATTGAATTTGTCTCATTTTCTTGTTTAAAACCTTGCTATCTTCTTCAGATAACTCGGCGGCATCTTTTGGAGGTTGGATTATCTTTTTCACAGCAATCATTTTCCCATTACTTCCCGGCAATTCAGCTTTGAATACTTCTCCACATCCACCTCTTCCGATGACTTCCAGGTTTGCAAGCCCGTCATCTTTTTTCCAGGAAAGCTAAATCCTCTGCTTTCTTGATCAATGGACTGAAGATTGCAGGGCCCACACCTCTCCCTCCACCTCTTAATGCTGCCAATACTATCTTAAAAAATAACGAGAACACGAACCCAGATAAACTCCCAGCTACTGAGCCGGCGAGAAATCCAAGGAGCCACCCGGCGAGCTTCCTTCTGCTTTTCTTGTGCTTGTGTGGTGCTGCTGGTGATGATGGTGCAGGAGCTGGAGCAAGTGCAGGGTTTTTACTTGCACGTGAATCATTGTTTGATCTTGTACCTGCTGTATTCTCCTTCAATATGTAACGTTTTGGGTACTGGGGCCTTGAGGATTCACCTCTGCTAATCACTGGCACAGGTCCTTCAAGAAAACTGTTTCCTGAGAAGTCGAAGAATTGGAGATTGCGAAATGAACGTATAGACTTCGGAACCTTTCCAGTGAAGAGATTATTTGCAAGAGAAAGACGTTCCAGGTTGGGGAAGTGCCTTAAGAAGCTCAAATTCCCAGAAAGTTCATTGTTAGAGAGATCAAGAACTCGAAGACGAACAAGTGATGATAATTCAGAGGGGATTTCACCGGAAAGCTGGTTGTTTGCAAGCTCGAGAATCTCCAGTTTCTTGCACTTCACTATCTGGGCAGGGACCTGGTCAACGAGCTGGTTGTTGGTCAGTGAAAGCTCCCTGAGCTCAGACAGCCGTCCAATCGCCGGAGACAAGAACCCTGTCAGCCGTCGAGACTTGATGACGAGTCTTGTGATTTTGAGCACATAGGTGCTGTTGGGAGAGAGCCTCCTCTCACAAAACACCCCAGGTGTGCTACATGGTGGCGGTGTAGAGGAGGAGCTGCGTTTACTGCCGATGCCCAAGTCTTTTTGGATGGCGGAGAAGGCCCTGGCGTCCGTACAGTCAAGATTCAATCTTGCGTCGGCGAGGAGGAGGAGGAGAGATAGGAGAACGAGGATGGAGTGGTGGTGTTTGTGGTGAAGGGCGGCCATTTTTGGTGGTTTTTATTTTGGCTTGGGTCAAGTATAATGGAGCTTGCTTGATTTTATAAGCACCCACCGTGTGGAAAAACAGGAGCAATAGGGTCCATGACATTTGTTCAGACTAGAAATTTATTAAACATAATATCATATTATATTATAAATTCACTTGAATCTGGACTGATTTATTCTCAAACAGAGAAAATAATAGTTTAATTATTGTGGTGGCTTTAAAATAATTCATTCCTATGTGAGTTCTATATGTCAATTGCAAAATCATAATAGGAATTATTATAGGAATCTCAAACTTAGAATTATTTAGGTGGTCTGTCCCTGTTTTAAAAATATATTTTAAAAATATTTAAAAATATTTCATTTCATTTTTTTAATTTAAATTTAAATGATATGGGGAAAGCCATCTCCATCTATAACGAGCTTGTGCCACACGTTCGGGGCCAAAATTAATCAAACGAGGAGCTTCCTGGAAATAGAGGTCTGGCTTTTTTCGGCAAGTCAAGTCAAGCGAAAAGGAGTGTGAAAAGTCTTTAGGCTAATAAAACAATATATTTTTCTTAGCGTATTTTATAATTCAGCCTTTCTCAAAATTTAAATTCTCAAAAATAATGTAGAATGTGGTCTTTTATTAGTTTGCCTGGCTATAAATTAAAGAAAGAAAAGTCATCCGTTAGTTATCAACAGCGATCACAGTTTCTTCCCTTGAAATTTCTTAAAGCTTTTGGCAATTAATGAGGGGGACGTTTAAAGTGAAAGCTGTATCCATTTGGGCTAAGATCATAGGAAAATTCTTCGGTTATCAATATCGTTTTGTTGTGATTGGAATGGCTAGAATGTTCTGTGTTATTAAAAAAATCGAGATAAAACGACGTCGTTTTTGTCTCGGTTTTAATTTCGGTTTATTCTGGAAATACCGGCCAAATTCCGGCTGGAAATGTCTCGATATAGTTCTGGGTGTGCCGTTCCGGCCTTAAAATCTTTCTTATTTTGATTAACTTGTGATTGTGTTTCTAATTTTGAGATTATATTTGATTGACTTTGTGTTTCTATTATATAATTTAAAGTTAATTTATCTTGAATTTTAATTATGCTTGTTAAATTAATATTTTAATCTTTTCATATATATATATATATATATATATATATGAACAGTACAACCCCGAAAAGGCACGCCAAAATGCTCCGAACCGAAAACATTCCGTACCAATAAAAAAACCGGAACGACGACCAGAACGGTATTGACAACCTTGTTTTAATCACTACATGGCAACCAAAAAAATAATAATTAGGCAACCAAAAATAATAATTAGGTTTTGGTTCTCATGGGTTCGAGTGCTAAACTTATGAAAACAAAATTATGGTCACTGAAAATTCTAATTGGTATTTAGATATGTAGGTGGTTTTCTTGTTTTCCCAACAAAAAATAATAATTAATTATGCTAAAAATATATAATATCACCTTTAAAGTATCTTACTTGAGGTAAATTGCATCGTCTATCTTATTCTAAATTGCTGAGGTTTTTTTGTGTTTAAATTGTTAATAGTCTATCTATTAGATATATTTGAGTTTACTATGATTATTTAAACTCCACTCAAAAGTTCTATTCATTCTAAAGGTCTAGTTGATTTTTATTGCTCTCTAAATTGGTCACCCTAGATTACTACTCAAGTTATGTCTATAAATATATAAATAAGCTTATATTAAGTTAATACTTATAACTTAAATTGAGAATTTTATTATTTAAAAAAAATCAAAAGTATATGTCCATCGCATTAATATTCAAAATAATAGCTCGTTGTAATTCTATTATATCAAATATTATAAGCATCTATCAAAATATTTTTTATAATTTTAATAAAGAAAGTTTTAAATAATTTTAAAATAGATATTGGGCTCGTATAAATGGTAAAAAATGAGCTTTGACATATTTTTTTCTAACATATCCCAAAAATTGTTGCTCACACTCATTAGACCTACACGTGATCATGTTAACTAGACCTAAATCCTCTCGTAACAAAGCAAATAATATAATACAATGCACACCAGGTTTACCAAGAATACACAAATAAAGATAATAATAAAAATAAAATATTTTTTATATTATTATGTGAAAATACTTATTTCATCATAATGTTTGAAAAACACATTTACACACAAAAGCATCATTTAAAAAAAAAAGTAAGAAAATTCAAACATGCACATACATATAGGAATACCCTTGTTTTTTTATAGGAATCTCAAAGTTAGAATTATTTAGGGGGGTTTTAAAAGTGTTTTTGAATAAAATATTAAATTTTTTTATTTTTTTATTTTTACTTTAAATTAAACCTTTTTGATGTTTTTATATTATTTTCATGTGCTGATATCAAAAATATTTTTTTTAAAAAAATAAAATAAAAAATTATTTTAATATATTTTTAAACAAAAAACATTTTTAAAAATAACTTCAACTATACTCCCATATAGTCTATATTAATAATAAAAAAGACCCAAAACATTGATTTTCTAAATGACATGGAGAAAACCATCTTCATCTATAGCGAGCTTGTTCCACACGTTTGGGGCCAAAATTAATCAAACGAGGAGCTTCCTAGAAATCTTCAAGAGAAGAGGTCTGGCTTTTTTCGGCAGGTCAAGTCAAGCAAAAAGAGTGTGAAAAGTCTTTAGGCTATTAATTTTAGGGTTTGTATACAGTTGATATTCACTAAGGGAATAGACATTATTTATACTCGATTATATTTCATTTATTTCTATAAGTATGATAAATTAGGCAATTACTTGTTGATTTATGGATAATAAGTATATCCGGATTATAAATAAACCACTGAAACAAAATATTTTTTTAGCGTATTTTAAAATTTAGTCTTTCTCAAAATTTAAATTCTCAAAAATAATGTAGAATGTGTTCTTTTATTGGTTTGCTTGGCTATAAATTAAAGAAAGAAAAGTCATCTGTTATCAACAACGGATGATAATAAAATGCTCACCGAGTGTAAGTGGGGACTTGACCTAGCGGTTGAAGGGACTTATTTCCTTCCCTTGCGCTAGAGTTCAAGTCCCACCATGCACGTCTGCCACCCCCGCGGTGCCTTACATGCTCACTGGATTTGCAGGATATTCAGTGAGTCTGTGGATTAGTTGTGGTACGCGTAAGCTAGCCCGGATACCCCGGTTATAAAAAAAAATGCACACCAAGTTTATCAACAATACACAAATAAAGATAATAATAAAAATAAAACATTTTTTATATTCATTTTTTTTTATTATTTTTTATGTGAAAAAATATGTATTTCATCATAATGTTTGACAATATCAACAAACAAACATAACCATCTAGTAAGTTTTCTAGTGGTACTAAAAAGTTTGCTTTCATGTGGTCTTAGATTCTAGTCTTGTGATTGTTAATATGATAATCACTAGAAACTTACATGATCATTAATTTCAAAGCCCATAGAATTAGTCGAGATATACACAAACTGACCCGGACATCGATGTTAATAAAAAAAAATCAACACATAATAAAATCAAATCGAAACTAAACCATTACTACACCGATAAATCTTTTCCAATTTCAATCCTCTCAACCTCTTATGGACATTGATTTCCAACATTATTAAGAAAAGAGCTAAAAGAGCTCGGGTTTTCACTATGCACCGTGACTCATAGTCACTATTCACTCGCAATTTCACTCAGTGCATCGCGACGCACGTCAACCTTTTTTTTTGCTTTTTCAATAGTGTATTAACGAAACAACCCCCAATAAACGAAAAAAACCGCTGCCATTTTCAGGGACTCCTCGGTAATTAACCATTTCCGGTCCGGGATCGTCTGACCGGTCTTTTTATTTTTTAATATTTCATTGAATAGTGGATTAACGATTTAGTCCCTCGAAAAGGACAAAAAACACGCCTGCGAGGGAGGGGCTTCACGGTAATTAGCCAATATTTTATTATTTATTTCGTTGGATTACTGTTGGCGCGTCGTAGGACGCGTCGTTCGTTACTTCGTTCACGCGTGTTTCGGGCGGCGCGTGCAGCCTCATACGGCGTCTAAAAATGACCAATCGGCATCTAGAATGATTTTCCGGCATATTATCTTCCACCCGGTGCGGCGCGTGTATCACTACGGTGTCTAGAAACGTGTAAATGATCGTTTGAATTTCCCCCCAATTTCTCTCTCCTGCCTGCGCCAGATGACGTCAGCTAAGCTGTTTTTTGTCAAAGTGCATTTCAGTCCCTGAATGTTATAATTTGTTTTTCTTGCCCTTAATGCTATTATATAGGTTTTGATTTGTTTCAATTTCGTCCTTGAATTGAAATTGATTATATATTGGAGTTCCAATTCGGTCCTCATTCTTTGAATTTAGCGGATTGGGCTGGAATTGAAAATATGTTTGGTATCAAAGTTTTGATTGATTTCAATTTCATCCTTCCATGCAAATTTATTATAAATCCTTAATGTTTTCAGTATCAAAGTTTGATTTCTTTTAATTTTATCCTTCTATGGAAGTTTTAATTTCAGGTTTGATTTCGGTCCTAATTTTTTTAATTTGAGGTTTTGTTTTAAATTATATAATTTCAATGTTTGGATTTACTTCAATTTTGTCCTTTAAATTAAATATATTATTTAAAGTATGTCAAATTAAAGTATATGAAACTAATTATATGTTTTAATATTTATTGAATATTATCGCCTAAAAATATTTAGAGAGAGAGAAAAATGACCTAGGATTTTTTTAAGGAAAAAAAATTAATATAAGTATTCTTAAATACATGTAATATAATAATATGATTAATAAATTTTATAAAATAAAATAAAAATTGGCTTTCAATTTTAATTTTGTGCCCTTCTGTTCAGGTTTATTTCTTAAAAAAATTTACAATATTTTTATTTATAATGTTTCAAATCTAATATTACTGAGGAAAAAATACAATTCAAAAAAAATAAAAGGTAGACAAATTTACCTAGATTATCTACAATTAAAAAATATACGAGCCACTTCCTGTTTTGATTACACTATTCTTTTTATACGGCAAATAAGTAATTATAGCACACAAAAAAATTAAGTCTATTTTTAAAAACAAATTGCAATATTTTTATTTATAATGTGTCAAATCTAATATTACTGGAGAAAAAAAACTATAAAAAAATATGATAAATTTACCAAGGTTATGTACAATTAAAAAATATACAAACTACTTCATATTTTGATCACACTGTCGCGGTGATGATTTTTACGCGCTTCGTGCCCTGCCGTCCCCTTTGGTTTGGGGGAGACAACGGCGCGCGGTGAAATGGGGGTTGTTTATAGCTGTAAAATTTATGACTATAATTATAAGGAGTCATCACCTAATATTAAGGTCACTAGGAACCTATTGGTCTGCGAGAGTCTTGGGTAAGGGGACTTGTTGTGCAAAAGAAATACGCATCACCCCAGTGCACCCTACCGAAGGTAAGTTGCATTGTTATTTGATTGTTTTTCTAAGTTAAAATTTTTACACTACAATTTCAAAAAAAACATTTTTTTTGTCTGCAGGTGTACTTTACAATGTAATTTTACACCGCAGTTATAAGTTTTTTTTATCTACGGGTGTACTTTACAATGTAAATTTACACCCTGATAGATGAAACAAAAATATTTATAATTATTTTTGATATTTTGGCCAAATTCCAACGGATAATCATAAACCGGTTACGATATCCAATTTTCGTTTCAAAATATGAGAAAGATGCAATATAATTTTTACGAAAAATATGTATGAACAAATCATGGAATTTGGCTGTATGCAAAAAAAACAAATATATTTTTATATTTTTGAATTTTTTGTAATAATAATAGTAGTAAAAAATAAAAATACTTTTTTTTTGTCAATTTGTATTTTTTATATTTTTAATTTTTTTTTGGTGGGCTGTCAGCCTGAGTGGGCTGGCTTCCAGCCATCATGGGCTGGAAGCCCCAATTGTTTGGGTTGGGCTTCCAGCCCTCACGGACTAGAAGCCCTAAATATGTTTGGACCGGGCTTCCAGTCCTCACGGATTAGAAGCCCAAAATAGTTTTGGGTTGGGCCGAAACTTATGGACTGGGCCTATAGTAGTGGACTAAAAGCCCTTCTGGATTAAGCGTTTGGGCTGGGCACAAAGCCCGACCCGTCCTCCTCAGGCCCAGCCCGCATGCACAGTGGGACGCAAATCACGTCCCATTACGCATGCAGCGAGCTGGAGGAAGAAGACGATGAACAAGGATGTTTTTCGAGTGTGACGAAATGCGTACCTGTTAGTACCTTTGTGTAGAGGAGGTCGAGTTGATGATTCCTGTCATGTTGGTGGCGTCAACGGTGGCCTGTGGTGGCCGGAGTGGTCGTCGGAAGGTGACGGGTTGGTGTTGCTGTCATCGGGACTGTCTCTGTTTCTTCGCCGGAGAGGACAGCTGAGCAGCTAGAGTTGAGGGGAAACTCACGGTGGTGATAAGGGTGGCTTTGAGTGGTTGAATGGCCTGCAACGGTGGAGAGAGGAAGCTCAACCGGGGCTATTTTTTTTTGAGAGAGACAGTACGTTGAAAGCCGGGGGAGAGAGAGCTGATGAAGAAGACGAAGATGATCCTCCTCTTTCGTGTGATTTTTCTTGTTTTTATTTGCTAAGAATCTCTTTGAATCTCTAGCACTTTCCCTCCTTTTTCTGTTTTTATTTGCTATTTTTATAATAGGGTGTGCTCATCTGTTTTATTATATTTAATTTTGCATATATAGATATTATATTTTAATTTTTGATTGGCAAATCCTATTGATTTCTTTAATCCAAACAATTATAAAAATTATTTACTCAGCTCGCAGCATAATGCGATATATTTTTTAAATTTTCAAGTTAAATGATTTTCTTAAAAAAATGCTTTCCCCTTGCATTTTTTTTTATAATTGACTTCCTTTTTTTTCTTTTAATAAACGGGGACCTTTTTTTCATCTTTTTGAAATTTTTTTATAACCGGGGTGTCCAGTTCTACTTTTTTTTTACCGGGTTTCTTTTTTTATGTTTTTTTAACCAGAGTATCCATGACAACAAATTTGTGATAAATCATTTCATCTTCTTACCAAATGTTTTTAACAAAATTTATCAGAAATATTTTAGCAATAGCAACATTCAATCACTTTTTAGTGGAAAAAAAGTGTTTTTAATAGATTTAATCAATTATAATTTTATTAATTAAATATTAAAATAATAAAATGCAAAACGTATCAAATCAATCAGTTTTGTACATAGATAAACAACCCAGCGCATCGCACGGGCAAAACTGATAAAGATAATGGTTACAGCTGTTAATAGAGATAAGGAAGGAGTATGAACGCTGATTCATAGCAAGAGATAATGAAGGAGGAACAATTTATGTTCAACTATGATTCTGTAATCCCTAGAAAATAGGCTTCAATTACTCATGTAATACTAGTATAAATACATGTTAATAATATAACCACAGTGTGGGATTTTCCTGTATTTGTTTCTTTGCCTAAATTCTACATGGTATCAGAGCCTACAATGGATTCATCTACATCATCTGTTTCATCAACATCCTCTGCCCCCGAGCCATCCCTAGCCAAAACTCAACTACCTGATATCTCGACCAAACTTGCCTCAAACAACTACCTGTTATGGAAAGCTCAAGTCACACCAATTTTGAGAGGCCACTGGGTCTCCTTGGTTATGTCACCAACGAGATCACATGCCCTGATGCAAGTGTTGCAGATGCAAATGGCATCTTACAACCAAATCCAGCAACAGCAACTTGGCTGCGCACGGACCAGTTGATCCTTGGATGGATCAACAACTCTTTGTCTGATGGTCCTCTTTCCCAAGTCATCAATAGTGAATCTTGTCATGATGCTTGGATGGTGTTAGAAACTCTCTATGGAAGTCACACTAGAGATCGAATACAACACATGAAGGGAGAGTTGCAGACTCTCTGCAAAGGATCTTGTTCCTTGGAAGACTACTTACACAAAGCCAAATCCTTGGCTCTATCACTACATGGTGCAGGCAAACCAATGGATGAGGATGACCTAATTGTTTGCATTTTGCGTGGTTTAGGATCTGAATTTGATCCAATTGTGGCAGCACTTAATGCCAGAGATATGTTCCCATCACTTGAAAGTGTAATCAGCAAATTACGTGATTTTGAACTCAGGATTCAAAATACTAAAACCACATCATCAAATGTGGCTTTTTATTCAAACAGAAATCGATCTCAGCAAAAGCCTCAAGGATATGCCATACGTGAACGTGAACGATCTAGAGGCTATTTTAAAGGGCAATTTCAAGGGCCGTGGCAGAGAAGCATACAATTCACGGAATGGTGAAAATTATTCCAGAGAAGCCTACAATACCCGATCAGGTGAGAATTATTCCAGATCAAAGCTGCCTCCACTCACTCGCACAACTCGCAACTATGGTCGTGGAAGAGGGGGAATCACGTGTTTCAGGTGTGGAGGACCAAATCATAAAGCTGATGGCTGTTTTGCTTCAGAAGATGATGTTGCCCAGTATAAGGCATTCACAGCTATTCAACTAACAGACAATGCAGATGACAGTTGGTACCTAGACACTGGTGCAAAGCAGCATATGACGTCAAACCCAAGTGAGGTTCAAGGTATTGATTCATACTCTGGTAATGATACTGTTATGGTAGGCAATGGTAATGGTCCCACTATAGTTGGCAGAGGACATACTACTCTACCCACTACTGCTCTTAAGCTCAATAATGTACTGGTTGTGCCTGAAATCAAAAAGAAATTATTATCTGTCTCTCAATTTACACGAGATAATAATTGTTACTTTTTGTTTTATCAATGGGGGTTTTCTCCTTAAGGACATGAAGACAAGGAAAGTGCTTCTTAAAGGTCTCATGACAGATGATCTTTACCCCATCAATCTGCGACAACTTCAACATCATGCATTCAGTTTTCTTGCAAATAAGGTTCCAGGCAGTCTATGGCATGCAAGATTGGGCCATCCACATCCTCAAATCATTGGCAGATTGGCTTTACCATCCTTGCATGGAAAAATAGGATTTTGCGAAAGTTGTATGCTTGGAAAATCTACAAAACTTCCATTTAGTTCTCGGCAGACTTATGCCACTGAATTTTTGCATACATTGCACACGGATGTTTGGGGTCAGGCCTCGGTCACCTCTTTTGATGGTTTTCGGTTTTATTTGATTATTATTAATGAATATTCGCGTTATGTGTGGTTATTTCCTATGGCTCGCAAGTCTGAAGTAGCTACTATATTTCCTATGTTCATTAAACGCATGGAAAATCAGTTTGCTACAACTGTGAAAATTATTCAAAGTGATGGTGGGGGAGAATTCGTCAACATTGTTTTGCAAAGTTGCTTTGCAGCCCATGACATCATTCATCAACGATCATGTCCTGGAACACCAGAACAAAATGGATTGGCTGAGAGACGTCATCGGCATGTGGTTGAAACTGGACTCACTCTAATGGCTCATGCGTCTGTCCCAACTAAATACTGGACGACTGCATTTCAAACTGCTGTGTTCCTCATAAACTACCTTCCATCTTCGGCTCTACAGCATAAATACCCCCATGAAATGGTATTTAGCTCCTCACCTAGTCTTGAATTCTTACGGGTATTTGGTTGTGCGTGTTATCCCTTGCTGTCACCATTTGGCCGATCCAAGTTACAATACAAATCAGTCTGCTACGTCTTTCTTGGATACTCAGCACATCATAAGGGCTACCATTGTCTTGAACAAAATTTTGGTCGCCTATATATCATCAGACATGTTAAGTTCAATGAGTTGCACTTCCCCTTCAAAACTGCTGCTTTCTCACCTCATGCAAATTCATTATTCCAGTTGAGATCTTTGCCTAGAAATCTTGCGCAATCTGTTCTGCCCTCACCTAGCATGCACCATGTTGTAGCCACCACCACAGATCCTGAAGCCACCACACACCCACCATCACTCCTCCCTGTCACCTCAACAGAGGGTTCACAAGCCACTACACAATCAACCTTACCTGCCACTACTGCAACCTGTCCAACATCCATGTTACCTCCCCGTGCTCATCCAATGGTGACGCGTGCTCAGACAGGCAACCTCAAGCCAAAAACATTTCTCACAACCAGGCATCCCATTCCCATGTGTTTTTTGGCAGACTATACAGCTCAGCCTTCTGAGCCCTCTACTTATCGACAAGCACTTCGCATTCCTCATTGGCAGCAAGCTATGCAAGATGAGATGGCTGCTCTGCATGACAATTCAACATGGACTCTAGTGCCGAAGACACCTGACATGAATATGGTTAGCAGTAAATGGATTTTCAAAGTGAAAACACACTCTGATGGTACCATTGATAGGTACAAAGCCAGACTTGTGGCTCGTGGCTTTACTCAACTACCAGGGTTAGATTTTGATGAAACATTTAGCCCGGTTGTCAAACCAGCAACTATTCGGCTAATTCTCAGTATGGGTTTCTCTCGTGGGTGGCTAATCAGGCAACTAGATGTGAGCAACGCATTTCTCCACGATGACTTACAGGAACGTGTCTATTTGGCACAACCCCCAGGATTTGAGGACTCTAATCACCCAAATCACGTCTGTCTTCTGCGTAAAGCCTTGTATGGCTTAAAACAAGTACCCCGTGCTTGGTATCTGAAATTCAGCAATTACATCCAGACATTGGGCTTCACTCGTTGTCCTTATGATCAATCATTATTTTACAAGCAGCAAGGGTCTGATTTCCTACTTCTACTGATCTACGTGGACGACATCCTGCTTATTGGGTCCTCTCGGGCTCAAATCAATGACTTTATTACACATCTCTCATATGTGTTCCGAATGAAAGACCTTGGGGATGTCCATTACTTCCTTGGACTGCAGGTGACACGCAACAAAGCCGAACTCACAATTACTCAAACAAGGTATCTTCTGTCTCTTCTCCATAAGTTTGGCCTTGATGGAGCCAAACCAGTTGCTACACCTCTAGCATCCAGCACCAGCCTCTCAGTCAATGAAGGAAACTTGTTAACAGACCCCATGCTATTTCGACAACTTGTGGGATCATTGCAATACCTCACACTTACTCGTCCGGACATTTCATATGTCGTTCATCTTGTCTGCCAATACATGCATGCCCCATGGGAGACACACCTCATAGCTGCTAAAAGAATTTTTCGCTATCTCAAAGGTACTCTCGACATTGGCCTTCGTTTTGTTCCCGTGAGCTTCACTGCCCTTCATGGCTTCTGCGACGCTGACTGGGCAGGATGTAAAGACGATCGACGATCGACGATCAACCACTGGCTTTGCCATCTACATGGGTGCAAATTTATTGTCATGGGGTGCCAAGAAACAGGACACAGTCTTTCGTTCTACAGCTGAAGCGAAATATAAAGCCATAGCTTCCACCACAGCCGAACTAATGTGGTTCATGAATCTGTTAAAATCAATTGGCTGTTGTCCTCCACCTCCCAAGCTGTTCTGTGATAATGTAAGTGCGATCACTATGGCCAAGAATCCAGTCTTCCATCATTGCACTAAACACATAGAAATTGATGTGCACTTCGTCAGGGAACGTGTTGTCACTGGCTCTCTATTGCTCGAACATGTTGCAAGAACAACACAAATTGCTGATATTCTGACGAAACCTCTATGTTTGGACAAATTCATTTCAAATCGTGACAAGCTCTTCGTTGGGTCCAGACCATCTTGACCTTGAGGGGGAATGATAAAGATAATGGTTACAGCTGTTAATAGAGATAAGGAAGGAGGAGTATGAGCGCTGATTCATAGCAAGAGATAATGAAGGAGGAGCAATTTATGTTCAACTATGATTCTGAAATCCCTAGAAAATAGGCTTCAATTACTCATGTAATACTAGTATAAATACATGTTAATAATATAACCACAGTGTGGGATTTTCCTGTATTTGTTTCTTTGCCTAAATTCTACAAAAATAGCTCGTCCCAGCATAAACAAAAACAAATATGTAAGGGCTTTATACCACCGAGGTTTTCATGAAATAATAATCATAAACCATTTGACATACAAATTTAAAATTTAATAAAGGCTTGTTCGATTTGCTAATTTTCTGTTAAGGGATTTTTGGCCTAAGGTGTTGAGAGTGATACTTCTTTTCCTCGTATAACTATAATATTAGACGACGACTCTTAAATTTTATGATTATAACCCAAATGTTTTTCAAAAAAATGAGGCAAATCCGTCTTTCGAAGCCATGCAAGCCACAACAAGTTTAATATTATCACCTGCAACAACATTCAACTGGTTTAACATGATTTTCTTGATGATAAAAAATTTATATGGAATAACCACAGGATTCATTGATGAGTCTAAACCAGATTTATTCCGCAGGTTGCTGCACAAGCCATCATATGAAAAATCTTTTGCCCCTCTCCCTCGTGGGGAGATGAACAACCAATTCTCTTACAAGAAAGGGGCTTGATTTAGGGGACTGAAAGTTTTTAAATTTTGAATGATTTAGGTTGGGGGTTTTGGGATTGAGGAGCTTGTAATTGGGAGATCACAATCTAGATTTAATTGATGGGATTTTAGGTTTCATTGCCCGATTCAATTGGGCAAATTTGATACAATTGAGAAATACTGGACTGAAACCAAGTAGAATAGAAACTCAATTACACCCTTGATTATATTTTTATTTTCTTTATAGTCCTAGACTTTTGGATTTTCAATTTTCATCTTTGAGTTTCCTTTCAATTTAATACCTAAATTGATTTTTCCAATTTAGTCCTTAATCTCTAAATCACTGCAATTTCAACTGAATGTACCCTAATCTCCATTTTGCTTTTCAATTGATTTCTTTTTATTTATAATTTTTTCTTATAATTTAATTTTGATCACGTACATATACATAGTTTTTGTTTTATAAATATATCATGCAAATACAACTTATCTATATAAGATGAAGGATCTGAAATCAAACAAAAAAATCCAGGAATAAAACCATTCATATTGAACTTTATTTTCTAAGACGAACTAAAACTAAAATGAGTTTTTTATATATATAATTAATGGAATATTTTCTATTTTTTATGATTTTCTATCTCCTTGTTTAATATCTCATGATTAAGCAAGTGTTTGAGAAAGTGGCGACTTGTATGATTTTGACTTATATAACTTCCTTCTAATATAGTTATGTAATATTATTAATGTTACACCAATTTGCACTTATGACTTGTATGGATGTGCAAGTTTATTTTGTATTTTATTTTTTATCTTTGTTTTCACACTCCAAAAACACATTTAATGACATTGTGAAGTGATAAGTGTGCATGATTGAATCACTCATCTTGACTTGTTGATTGTCTTTAACGCTGAAAATCTTAGAAGTGACACCTTTCATCTTTATATAAACTTTGAAATTTACATTTTCTTAGGTATTTGGTATCAACCAAATAATATTTACTTTTCAATGACAAGTAACAAAATTATAAACATATTCTATATTTAAATAAAACATTGAACTAGTCTCTTTTATTTACGATCAAGGGTTTTGGAAATTTTTTTATTTGGGTTGTCAACAGCTTATAAAAAAAAATCATTGTTATCGTAAACACATACTAAAAACAATGGAAAAAACTGAAGTTTTGAGCCCACATAAGACCGAAGGAGGTTTGCTAATACCTACCAATAATGGTATTTGACTTTACAAATGATCTTTATTATTTCATATTTTATTATTATTATCATCATGAATTAGCTGCTTATATTAAATTTTATATGATATTTATATTTTCATTCCGGTGATTTAATTCAGAGATCTGGCTAAAGATCAATGAAACATTTACTCTTTTTCCCATCTAAGCTTTAGCCAGCCCATTGAGTTGGCTCGGACAATGTCTTGGTAGGTCCCTTTTATTAATTATTCAAACATGTAGCCTGGCCTTCATCTCTCGCATTACGAAATTGGTTTTCTTTAATTGTAAAGAACATTGTAAAATAACAAAGGAAGCATAAAAAAGAAAAACCCAGAGAATACGCTAAAAAACACAAGAGGTAAGAAAAGGAGTACTCGAGATTTAATTTGAACTCTTACAAAAACCAAGCAAGAAACTAGAAGGGATTCTCAGGAAGAGGCTTAAATTAAAATATTCTTCAAATTTATTTATCCTTCTTAGAGGTACGTAGAAAGCACACTTGTTGAGTGGAGGCAGGACCTACACACACCCAACTAATTATAAATATCAATAAAGAGGAAATTCGCCATAGTAAATAAACTATAAAATTAAAAAAGTAACAAAGCACACACATTATTATTATTATTATTATTATTATTGTCTATTATTATTATTATTATCGTCATCGAGTACGAATCTGGGAGGTCGAAGTTTCATCAGAGAAGGGGAGAGGCTTGGCCGGAGACTACTTAATCAGCACAGCAACGGTACACGAAGCACTTCTCCATGGAACACTCACAGCCGTCCGAGCTTAGCTTCTTGTTCGGGATTTCCTGCCTGTCCCCTGAAAGGATGATCCGGCTGCAGCGCTGTTTCTTCTGTGATTCCTTGATGTCGCTGCTCAGTGCCTGGAAAAGACCATTCTGATCATCGGCAGAATGAGACACACCGAACTTCTTCATGCTCTTCAGAGCAACGTCTCCCCTGGCCAAGGCCATCTCGGAAGACCCTTTGCAGAATAGAGCCCATCCCCTGTCACTGTCATCGTAGCTCAGCAAAGTTGTCAGCTCTTGCATTATCAGGTCGTTTCTTGAGTTCCTGCATTGCTGCATTTTCAAGTAGAGCATGCTCTCCAATCGGGTCCAAAAGAGCCAAATCGAAGTTAAGTCGCTCCAATATCGACTCAGAATCTCTCCGTTATTCTCCTTTTTAATCTCGGAGTTGATTTTTTCCACTTCCTTGATTGCATTTTTCTTGCCCACATACACTAACTCCATGCGGGTGGCAGAACTGATGTTCCTCACAGCATCTTTTGTTGCTCTCGTAAACTCCTTGATCCACTCAATATCTTCTCCTCCATATAAGCACACCATCGTACCTTGATTCGTCTGGCCCAGAAAATACAATCAATTTAATCACAAGGTTAACAAACTTGCTATCCAATGATCTATCTAAAGTATATATTCTGATACGTACGTACCCAAGGAAATTATACATTTTAAGACAAACTAGTTAAATTGTGTGGAATGCATGCGTGGCCGAAAGAAACACCCACGACCTGATATGAATTTAGAGATGGTGAAATTACCCAGTCAAGTACGAGGGAGAAGTTATTATCAATGCCTCCTAGAAGCAGCTCAAGCGTCCAAGTCTTCTGAGTCTCCCAAAATGATTCCTCGTTCTCACTAAAGATGGATGAGAGAGCCTTATTTCCACGTATCAGAAGCATGTCAATGGCATTCAAGGACCCGAACTTTCCTTGTGTATCTAGCGGCACCAAAACCATATTTTTCTCAAATTTCCACTCAGTTTTTACGTACTTGACGACCTCTGCTTTGATCTTTGAAGGTGCAGGCACAGCATACCAGGGCATCAGGGCTAGCAACTGCTCGAATCTTTGCTGTTTCTCTTGGTCCCAAGCGATTGTTTCCACCACTGGGATCCACACTACTTCATATTGAATCTCGCCCTTGGTTTTAGCCTCTTGGTACAGCTTGCCAAGGACATCAATCTCTTCTTTTGAGAGATCGAGGCCAGATACGAGCAGGAACACGTTCATCTTCCTTAATTCCTCGATGTGAATTCTCTGCATATAATTTTGACAGAATAATTAATTTATATTAGAACATTGCTGTTTTCTTTGATCAAGATACTTCTGGTGCATTGCTTCCTTACTCGTGCTCACATAAAAATGTATCTTAATATATAGTAGATTCGATTTATACAATTAGTAAGAAAGCAACTGTGCAAGGAAATGAATTATTTAATGATTTCTATAAAAACAAGTGCCGAAAATGAAAGGAATTCAAGAACAGACCTTATTTGTGTGACCCACGAGGTGTTGCTTACCATCCACTAAAAGCAAGATTTTGAGAATATCCGTCATGTTGTTGGAGTGAGTTGAGGAGATAGTTTTTACGAGATCCCAGTAAGCTGGTTTAGATTTCTCATCTGCATCTCATAGTGGTCTCTTTTTAGTCCATTACATCTTTATAATTAAAGAGAGAAGGTGGGCGGGGGGATTAAATTAAAATGTCTATCTTTTAAATATCAACATTAGACTACTGAATTTGAACACAACACAGGTAAATATGCATGGCAACAACCCTTTAATTTAGTTTTAAAAAACTTGGATTGGACATAGGATTCTATGTTCTTTTCCTTTTTTTGATTTGATCATCGGACCAATGATTAGCTGTAAAATCATGCACCAACTTCACCAAAAAGAATGGTCTTCCATCATAAATATGTTGCCCTAGCTAGTTTATTAATCCTCGCTTTGACGAAAGGATCAAATTTTTCTGATACCTGGCTTTATCTCGTCATCGTCAACTGTGTTTTGAGAATTAAAGAGAAAAAAAACTATGGTAATTCTACGGTTAGAGTATCGAGGGGTTACCTTCGTACTCTTTGTAAATCGTTCTGTAGCTCCTCAGGATCACCAGTACTTTTGCTGCCTTCACTGGCCAGTCTCGAGAGATCCAACAATTCCGTGGTTGATTCCTCATGCCTGAAATTACATTAGTATAATACATCTACCTGTGATTAATTTATTTAAAATGGATTCATCAAACATGTATTCTGCCAATAATTAAGAACTGCACATACCCGCTGAGACTAGCAATGTACGAGGCACTGACCACAACACTAAGCATTGTCCAGTAAGCTGCTCTGGGGATGTAGGCTATGGCTTTTGACATTGGTGACTCGTCCGTTGTGATGGAATCGAGGGGTAGATTTTGCAGCTCGACAATGTACCTGGTTACAGCCATGATGACCTTGAGAAGTTTAATAATTGCGTCGATTTTAGCTTTTGAAAACTTAGCGTGGTCAGTGATGTCTCGGAGCTGCTTCAGGGACGCTATGGATTGAGCAATTGCTGAATTGTTAGCTTCAGATGAGGTGAATAGTAGGAATTCGTGGCCGTAGTTCACTATAAAAGCAGCTACAGTTAGAACTACTTTGGCGTCCCACGAATAGCTTGAGAGGGTGTCGAGAATCATCATAATCGTCGTATGCACATCTCTGCCACCCGAGCACGAACACTTGCAATCCATCTGCAAAGTTCACATGCATGCGTAATGAACAGAAAATTTACAGAAAAAGAAGTGATTAGAAGGAGGTTTTGATGATGGGTCGATGATATAGTAATATTTACCGTAGCTCCGTAGGGAATAATGGTCTGATTGACATTGTTCGACTTGAATGTTCCTGAGAGGGCCAAGTTGTTGTAGGAAAAGAGCTGTTGCAAGAAAAGAAAACAAAAAAACGTGTTAAAAATCTAAAGATTCTGATAAAGTATTGAAGTATTCTCATACATATACCCTCAGAAGAGACTCTTTTGATAATAGAAGCAAGAGTTTTAAGCTTGGCATCCACGTCAGACCGACCGATCATGTCCTCCTCCGGAAAACCTTTATCTTCATATATCCCCTGCAATGAAACAATTGGAATATCATCAGGCAAGTGCGAATTCGCAGGTTTTCTTTTCGTTTCTGAGACATGCATGAAATTACAGAAAGCTTATCAGCAAGAATTAAGAAAATATATATGAACCTCTACGATGGCAGGAGAAGCCCTAAGCAAAATGTTGTCGATGATACGGAGAATGGGCTTGACGTCAACTTTGCGACCATCAGGAGCATGGCTTGCCCGGACAACCTTCATCGTTGAGCTGTCTTCAGATTGCAAGGAGAACCAGATTTCATTAGGAATCACTTGGTTCATTGCAGAAGCGTGCATGCTGATTGAGGCCATTAATTAATTTGGTAACTCTAAATTAATGAGGCAATAGAAATATTGGAGGCCGCTGCTGGACTTGAGAGATATAGGGTTTAGTATGTGTGTGTGTTTATATATATGCCTCCTCTATATATATAGCCTTATCGAGGAGGATTGGCTTTGAATTCTATGTGCTTTTTCTTATTTATCTCCTGCTTCGGAAAATCTGTCTGCCAGCTCACTTATTCTTTGCTTGCAAATTGTAATTATGCTATAACTTTATTGCCTTGTTTACATGTACTGGCATATATATATATATATATATATATATATATATGAACAATCATAAGCTTCAATTTTTCTTTTTCCTTTTTATCCCTCAATCAGAGTCTTTTGCAGAAGAATTTTCAGACACAAAAAATCATGGCGGGCCTGTTGCCACTACATTTAGCAAGGGATTAGTGACGGGGAAGGAGGAGCTATGTATGACGACATCCTGGAAGGCATTCCAGATTTTGGTAAAGATTATTCTAACAGTACAGTACAGAGAAGATTTTTGAAAAAAGAGAGAAGCCAAAGAAGAAGAAGAAGAGACAGATTTGGCAGATTTTAATAAAGACAACTAACAGCATATACAATTAAAATCTCAAAACTCAAGTTAGATTGGAACTTTCCATAGGGAAATAACATTATATATTATCACCTCTAAATCATTTTAATTGATATAAATTACATTGTCTATCTTTTTTCTAAATTGTTTAGGTTTTTTGTGATTAATATATGTGAATTTATTATGATTACTCAAAAGTTCTATTCATTCTAGAGGTCTAGTTGGTTTTTATCGTTCCTATTTATTTGATGATTCGACAACTTTAAGTTGGTCACCCTAGCTAGACTCAAGTTATGTCTCTATATGTATCAGTAAGCTTGTATTACGTTAATGGAACATAGCCCAAATCTAAAGAAACATCAATGGAAACATCCTTAATACCTAAAACTTGTGTTGGTGAATATTGAACTAGAAATAATATTCTCAATTCTAGCGTTAGTGAATATTACAAATTTTTTTTAATAATAATCCTAACTTTGGTGTCAATGAATATTAAATTAAGTTTTTTTTTTTTTAATAAATAGCTTTTTTATAACATGTATTCATCTCATTACACGATGGATGAGTTAAATTGGTTGATTAGAGTTATTTCTCTTCTTCTTCTTTTTTAGTTTATATTTCATTATTTGTTTTTTATATTGATTTTTTTCTTTCAATTTTATCCTTCATTAATGTGTTGATTGGGAGTTGAGATTCATAATTTATTTTGATTTGTATTCTTTGAAATTATTTTAGAAACCCGAGTTGACTTGGTTTATTTATTTATTTATGAGGGGGGTTTTGTCTCATATATGAGGTCCTGAGTTTTGTTGGTTAACTTGAGTTGTCTCCGATCATTTTTTGTTCATTTAGCTAAAAAAAATTCAATTTTGTTTCTTGACATTGAGTTGAATGAGAATTATACTTCATAATTTGTTTTGATTACTTTCTATCAAGTTATTTTAGCCTTTATGATTTAGATCCTGTTTCACAACTTAACCTGAATTGACTCATGTTTTTTTTTTTTAATCAAACTGTGTTTTTTTTATCAATAGTCTAAATTATCTTTAAACTTGTCAAGTTAATCTAATTAAATAGGATTAACCTCTATACAATTTAAATTTTTACATTTATTTAAAAAATAATAATATAAACCATGGTATATTGTGGAACAACAATGTCTCCAAGGGGTGTGGCGTGGTGACAAAGAACTTAAGATTTGCACAGTAGGTCTCGAGTTCGAGTCAAAACGTGCACTTCTTGTAAAAGTCTGGGATAACTGAACTTTTATTCACTCAGCTGGACCCACAAAGTATGCTCTCCGAGATGTGTGGTTTGCTTGAATACAAAAAAAGAAAAAAGAAAAAGTGGAACAACAATCTTGTAACATCCCTAAATAATAAAGATTATATATTCATAAGCAACAATCATGACTTCTCAACATGGGAAGACAGTAGAGAGGACCACGAATAGCCTTTAACTTTTGGTCAAAAGAAGCAAGATGTCGATGCGTGTACAAGGCCCCTTGAAACTACATGAAATGCGTGAGTCACGTTGTGATTCCATACAAGAATCGTTTAAAGAATTCAAGAATTTTTGTAAAATAAATTCATAAATAAATATGTGCTTATTTAATTGGATGAAGTTTCACTTGTACCAATCTAGTATTTGCTAGTTTATTGACCTAAATGAGTTTTCCGGCAAGGTATCTCTAACACATGTTTGCCAATCTTTACATGCTTTTTTTATTATAAAAAAGTAAAAAAAGTGTTTAAATATTAGAGAATAATATAAATTATATTTTGGGAAAGTCACCTAATAGTTTAAGTTTAGAATAAAATAAATCATAGTATGGGACCTCATCTAATAGCTTAAGCTTTTAGATGAGATGATTTTTTAACATGGTATCAGAGCTTTGTTGACCTAATGGTCACGAGTTTGAATCTCATTACCTCTATTTTATTTGATAAAATGTGGATTTATACAAGTTTCAAGTCCAAAAGACTTTTCACTTGAGGAAGAATATTAGAAAATAATATAAATTATATTTTGGGACCTCAACTAATAACTTAAACATTTAAGTGAGATGATTTATTAACATTAAATAGATAAAATACTCAGCACTCCAGACTGCTAGTAAATATAAAAATAGTTATTAAATAAATTGTTTCTCACTCTATAAATCTCTCAGTACAAATTAAACAATAACTTAAAACTATATAAAATCTCACTCTTTAGAAGAGTTTTTTTTTGTTTTCTTTCAATCGGAATTTCACTCTTGTTAAGGAGATTGAAGTAATTTTACAATGTCCTTCGATTTTTTCCATTTTTTTTGTCCTTCAAATCTCATTTACAAATCCTAAATAAAGTTTAAATTCTAAAGGAGAGAAGCCATCGAAAACAATCCTTATGAAACTTAGCATGGGGTTTTTCAAGCCTTAAGGATTTGTGATTGTGTTTTAAAAATATTTTTGAAAAAAATTAAAAAAAGTTTAATTTTATTTTTTATTTTAAATAATTATTTTTTAATATTTTTTTAATTATTTTCATATGTTGATATCAAAAATGATTTTAAAAGAATAATATTATTTTGATATATTTTTAAATGAAAAGTATTTTTAAAAACAATATCAACTAAACTCCCAAATAGACAATAAAGAGTTGATGATGAACTATTTTGTAAATTAGTACAGAACAAATAAAATTCTAAAAATAACACCTCGGCAAAAAAAAACCTTGATTAATTTTATCAATAAAACAATTGTTTTGTTTTCTTGTAAATTGTTTAAATTTTTAATAATTATTTTTTAATTAATACACTCAACAAAAACCTGCAATTCCCAATAGCAGTATTTTAAAAAAAATTTTCACAGGTGATAACTGTGATATTTATTTGTGTATTTTATTTTATGTCTTAAAAAAAAAAAAACCGAGGTTCTCACTACAATTTTTAAAATCATTTTGAGTAATAAATGATTGTTCACTTAACCCTATATATAACGGGCCTAGTACACCTTGGGGCCCGCCCACCAAGACATATGTAGGGCGCAATACACACCAGCCCAGAGATAACCTCAGTAAACAAACCCACATATTTCCGTTCCTGTCGGCATAGAAGCAATCGTGTCATCCATCCTGATTACCTGACGAACTGACAAGTGTTTTATTTTATTTTCTAAAAAAGAAAAAAGAAAAAGAAAAAAAGAAAAAAAAAATAGAGAGAGAGAGATGTCCCATGCTTCTTATGCTTGTGCCTATGTCTCTATCCCTCCCACCGGGAGTAATATCGTATGGTTACCGCAATTGTTCGCCTCCTCTTAAGCGTCTTTTAGCCCACTGCAACACCACCAACCTTCACCATTACCATCATCTTCGCCGTCGTAACGGCACTTTTCCATCTCAACTTAACACTCTCTTCTCTTTTATTTTTTTCCCAAGGAACCTAACTTGTCTTCTCACGGGTAATTCTCTATTTCTCAGGATGGAGGTAAAACACAAAACAGTTTTCTCTTTTTCTTTCTTTCTCTTATGTGTCTTTGACTGTTAATAAATGATGGGCCTGCTAAAGTACAGAAATGATTGTTTTTGTGGTTGTATTACAAGTAGTGAGCTTTATTCTTTCTTAGCTATGTTGTTGAATTTAATATTTTGCTTTTTTATGTTTTGGGAATCTGTGTGTTTTTGGGATGTTAATAGATTTTCTTTTTTGTTGTTGAAGTGTAGAAATGAGCTTTCGTGTTTGTATCAGGAGAAATCCATGAAATTGTTTTTTATGTGCTTCGAGATGCGCGCACACATATTTATAAAAGATGGTGTTCTTTTTTCTTGTTGATCACTACTTTCTGTCAATTGGTTGATGTGCATGTTCTTACTTTTCCCATAAAATCTGACTATTTTCTTTACTGAACTGATGGATTGCTATGTTCACATTTGATATATCTAGTGACGAATTTATCTGGTAATAGAATTCATATGATCTGGAGTTGTAATTCTGGGGCATTGTTCCTTAAAATTGGCTATCGAATGGTTTGACAGTCAAAGTTTGTTGGTATGGCGAACTAAAATTCATTCGCTGTATTTGTTTAATAAGCTATCCTAGATCGCTCTGTTTAGAATGCAAGTAGAACTGCAACGCAGTGGGTATGAGCATGTTTAGGCAGCACTTTTAAGTTAACGTTTAACTGTTCTGAACAGAAAGATAAAAGCATCCCTCATGCAGGTTGATCTCAGCTATGGCTGCTTGACTCATCACCAAATACATTTTTAGGTACTTTGGAATAATAGAACCCAAGGGCTTTGAGATTTTAATTGAAGTATCTTTAAAAAATTGTCCTTGATAAAGTTGGAGAAAATAGGATTTGATGGATTTACTTATGTACAAAAGTATGGTGACTTCAGGTTGTTGTGTTGTGAAAGAACTTGTTGAGATGAGTTCTCAATAAATGCCAATACTTTTTGGGATGCTTGAGGCACATAATTTCAGGGAAATCTATTTCAAGTTCTGTGGACATACTATGTCCTAATAAATTTTGTTATGGTGGTTCATTACTTTTTTACTAGTGGTACATAATTTTGCACTAGCCCAAGTTCTTTGGACCTGAAAAGTGTCAGCCCATGGCCATCTCTGATGTGGAGGTTAATCATGAAAAAAATATATTTTCTTCGAAGATATCAGCTCCATGCTATCTAACTGAGGTTAATGCATTCTTGTCTTTGCGTTGTAAATAGTGGTGTTTATTACCATGCTTCCTGGTTGCAGCGCTGCTGATATTAGCTACTAGTATCTATATATGAATTGTTGAGCTTTTATGTGCTTTTTCCCCATTGTGCTAAATATGATATTTGTGCATCCTGTTAGACACAAGTTTTATCATATTTTTGTTTGAATAATATGCTTTTAACATTCCTTTTTGCAATTTCCAGCGATTTGGGTCTGGAAGTAGCAACAATAAAAATAAAGCCTTGGTGGAGCAATTGCAGAATTATAAGATAATTAGTTCTAAAAGGGTCTCTGAAGTAATGGAAACAATCGACAGGGCTTTGTTTGTGCCAGATGGTACTCCTGCTTATGTTGACAGCCCCATGGCAATAGGTTACAATGCCACCATTTCTGCTCCTCATATGCATGCAACTTGCCTGCAGTTGTTGGAGGAGAATTTGAAGTCTGGCATGCATGTCCTAGATGTTGGCTCAGGTTCTTTTTTTTTGCATCCATTATTTTTCACACCTACAAAAAATCTTTCAAACTAAATGATAAATTACTTTCAGCAACTGTATTCTCAGGTCTGGGTGTTTAGGACTCCTGGAGAGTTAGTGTTAACCCACAGACATGATGAATTTAGCTGTGTGAAATAACTAGGCATTAAGTATATAAAAATATTGGATAATGCTTTAGTTGTGATGCTGAACAAGTTTAGGATCTTAATTTGTGTGACCAGATATTCCTAGTTTGATTTACAAATCCTGATTCTTCAAGAATGTGGGACTAGAACTAGTAAATTTTTAAGAGCCACAAGAGGCAAAACTACTTTAGAAATTTGTTTTAATTTGCTCATTTTCTCAAAATTGTTTTGGTAGCTTTTTACTAGTCCATTGAACTCAATGGTCATGATTATTGTCTCTAGCTGTGCAAGCTTTTGGGTGACCGCAGGCATTGCTACCTTGTAAACTTGTGCCACAACTGAACTTGCTTAGCATGGTTGTAATGCAGTAGATTCTTTAAGAAAAATGTGAGTCATATGCATCTGTCATTCTTATAAGTTTCTCTCCGCGTGCAATCTAATCCTGTGTTTCTCACTTTGTTTACTTTTGAAGGGACTGGGTACTTGACAGCATGCTTTGCTCTGATGGTTGGACCACAAGGTCGTGCTGTTGGTGTGGAACATATTCAAGAGCTGGCTGATTCTGCCATAAAGAATATCAAGAAAAGCGCAGCAGCTCCATTATTGAAAGAAGGTTCCCTCTCAATTCATGTTGGTGGTATGTTTTGAACCTTGCAAATAATAATTTGTTTTCCCACAACATATTAAAAGTTCTTTTGTTGGCTAATCTATTTGCAGTAACAGAACAATAACTTGAGATTTTTTCATGACACTTATTAAGGTGAAGATTATTGGGAAAATGACATTGTAGTATTCATGTGGAAAGTCCTCCTGTTTAATTTTTGTTAGTGTTCTATCTCCTGTAAGCAAAGCTCATCAAGAATGGATTTCCCTGACAGTTTTTGTTGGTTTAACTTGATGTGCTTGCTGAAACAAGTTGAATTCTCCACTGATAATTTTCTTCAAAAGAAACCAAGCTTCAACATTGTTAGTAACTAAGCTTTGATGTTAATGCTGTTATCTGTAGATGGAAGACAAGGTTGGCCAGAGTTTGCTCCATATGATGCCATTCATGTTGGGGCAGCGGCACCAGAAATCCCACAGCCACTCCTTGATCAGTTGAAACCTGGTGGCAGGATGGTGATTCCAGTCGGTAAAATGTTGCAGGATTTGAAGGTGATTGACAAGAATGAGGATGGTTCCATTAGTGTTCGGAGTGAAACTCCTGTCCGTTATGTTCCTTTAACAAGTAGAGGTGCCCAATTGCGGGGTTGTTAGGTGCCCAATTGCGGGGTTTCGGATGTTTTTTTTTCTAAAGGCGACAGGTTGAAGGTGAAGTGCTGGTTTCATCGGTGTTTGTTTTGGGATTTGTGCATATGCACGAGATTCTGTCAGGTATGGAGTTGACAAACCCTCCTGAGCTCCATCATTCATGGAGCTGTAAATAAGTTTGATGGAGCTGTAAATAATAAATGCTGTTCATCTTATGCTCATGTCAAGACCTTCAGCAGATCTGAGCGGAACATTAGGGGCATGATTTTACTCGGAGAAGCGCTGTCTTAGCACTCGAAAACCAAAAGTTTAGATCACTTGCCTGTCCTTTCTCTATGGTTGTCCGATTTGATACCAAGGTTGTAATACTGTTTTGGTTTTTTTTTATAATTGGAATGAAATATTTTGGTTTTGTGCGTGTTGTTTCGGAGTTGTACTATATATATATATATATATTAATTCAAAAAAAAATTAAGTTTAAATCTAAAAATAAAATTATTTAGAATTGTGCAATTTAATCTAAAAAAATACAATAAAATAATTTTTCTAAACAAAAGTATGAATATGTATATAATATTATGAGAATGTTATCATCAATCTTGTAAGGTTATTATATTATCTGATTAATTTAAAATTTTAACATAATATATATAAATATCAAGAGATTTCTAAATGACATCTCAATTTAATGGTTGGATTAAGAGATATGATTGATATTGTAAAATTATTTATTATTTTTAAAAAATATTATTTGGCTAAAACAGAATGGATGAAACGAAATTGGAATGTTTTGGCTGGTATTTGACCGAAAAATTTAGAACAGATCAAAATTTAAACCGAGATAAAAATATTATTTTATCTTATTTTTTTAATTAATACAAAATATTTTAACTGTTTTGGTCTAAACAGAACAAAACAATTGGCAGTAGAAATCCATATTTCAATTGGGATCATACAGCCTGTTATGGTGGCCAGGTCTTCCGAATAATACATATGAAGGAGACAGACCGGTGTTCGGCATTGCATTGTTAGGCACGGCAAAAGAAAAAAATTTGGGACATCCTTCCTAGTAGAAAGAGTAAGGTTTATGGTTAGTGTATTTTTTAAAAAAGTTATTATTTTTTAGTTTTAAATTAATCAATTTAGTTTTGTGAATTGTTTTGATGTGCTATATCAAAAATAAATTTTAAAAAATAAAATATATATTATTCTAATAAATATTTAAATAACACTTTAAAAGATCATTTTTATCAAATGTGTAGATGATAATATAATAACTATATTTTTAATAATAGTTATTTAATTTTAAACAAATGTGTAGATAATATAATACAGGGTTTTTAAAATATATATTAAAATAATAACTTTTTTTTTAATATCTTCCTTACACATGTCAACAATCTATATATTGATTATTAATATCATTACTTATCAAGTTAAAATATAGATATTAAAATGAAAAAAATGTATTAAAAAGCCCTAAATCAATAAAAAATTATCATAGTTTTTTTCTTAAAAACAAAAATGAGAATCTAATCATAAATATTCTTAAGAATAATATATATGAAAAAAAAAGACAACTAAAGAGAAATTAAAAGATAGAATATAATAGTAAAATAATAATAATAATAATAATAATAATAATTGTGAAATTAAAAAAAAATAATTTATTTTTTTTCACATAAGAAAAAAAAGGAACTCATATTTGATCTTTCCCAATAAAACAAAATCATCCCAAACACATCATAAACTATTTTAATGCGAGATTTTTAGTAACATTTCATAAATTACTATAAATATTCGATGAAAAAGAATATTCATAATTAAACTCTCAATTATTTTTATTTTTGCACGTACTAAATGAAACTAGCAAAGCTAGACCAAAGGGCATAAATCTTAATAGCAGTTAGTAGTTTCATTCTCGGCTTGTCCCAGACTTGCTGCTGCTGTTCCAGCAAATTAAATATTATCTCATAGAGCCCAGTGTACACGAATTTGAGCAACAATTTTTAAGGAAAACGTGAAGACAGTTTTAAGTACAGAACTCCTAATGAGCTTTCCATGCAACTGGCTAAAAAAATTAATACCACAAAACTGAAGAAAAAAACAGCAAAAAACAAAGGGGGGGACGGCCAGCAAGACATCTATTTAATTCAGATCACTTCAAAAGTTGCGCCTTGGTCTTTCTTCAGCAACATTTACTCTGATTGGTCTCCCGTCCAGATTCTGCAAAACCAGAAGAAGCTCATGTATTATGGAACAGAAACTTGAAGGGCATTTATAGAATAGACAAATAACTTATCAACTATTTCATCCATTTGTTCTCTAAAGTCTAAACTGTAAGTTCATGATATTGAAAAAGACTGATGGCAATCTTGCCAACATAATCTGAGTAACCCCAAATCATCAGACATCTTTCTTTCATTCTTTGTTTGTACTTGCAGGAATCAATCATGCTTATAGTGCGGTTAGTTTACCATTGTGTTTCCACAATAGTAAGCACTCATCTCATACCTGTCCATCAAGTGAGGCTATGGCATCATTCAACTCGCTCTCTGAGGACATAGTTACAAAGCCAAAACCACGTGAACGGCCAGTCTCCCTGTCAAAAACCACCCGAGCACTCACTACTTTACCATGCTCACTAAAAATTTCCTCCAGGCGACCATTATCCACATCCCATGGTAGGTTTCCCACGTAGATTCTATAACCCAGGTTCAGACACCCGAGGAGGGCGCTCGGGCCTTGATCCTCTAGGAGCAGCCTTATTTACAGTCAAAAGCCTTCCATCTAAATCCTGTTCAATATAGAATCAAACAGAAAACAGCTTGGTTAATGGGGGAAAAAAGTCCTGGTAAGATTTGAAGAATTGCATATCAGTTATGATGTGATTAACAACCAGAACATCTATCACCAATGTTAATCTTAAGAATCAGCTCTAACAAGGAGTAATGGCAAAGCATAACCCACCGTGCCAAGTATGATCAGCAATTCTCAGGCAAAGATAGGGTGTCTGACTATTGATGCAATTGTAATTTTATTCTCTTCAAACAATCCCAAAATCAAGGATACTTTCTCAATAAATAACAGGCTTGTTTTACTGAGAAGCAAGTTCTCAACCTTTTCAGTAGTATTACAGAGTTAAACAGCATTTTGAGCAAAAATCACATGAAACTGAATGATCACAACATAGCTTTATGAAAACAACAAGCTGCAACTAACAGTGAAAAAACTCAAAAAAATAAAAAGTTTGTGGCCAACAATATTCTTCTTTTACTCCTATAATCTCTCATTAGCATTATCATGTCCTATCTCCTCACCAATTGGTCATTATTTGCAATGTATACCACCCTTAATTGCAAATTATTCAAATGATCTAACACCCCACTCTCAACACTCTTCACTGTTGCTACTTTCACTTCTAAACCCTCCTGCCAGCATGTCACATGCTGCAATTGTGCTGTCTCTTAAAAAAACAGATAGATTTTATTTTTGTTGCCTCCTACTCAAGCAACCACAGTTCTTGTTCCCACCTCAGCAACCAGTAACAAGTCTTTCTACCCTGTGAGGAACATCCAGTCATCCTTACTCTCCAACTTGATCAAAGGCTATATGATTCCCAATTTCTATAACAGAAATACTCAATGCCACTATTCTCCTGAAGGTAGTGTAACAACTTCATCTCCTATAATTAACATATTTAGTTGAAATCCTATGAATCTTATCTTCAAAATGAAAATGAAAAAAAAAGTAATATTACTCAACCAAAAAAGATAATTTCTCTTCTCATATTATTCAAAATACCCAGCTATCCGAAACTAACAGGTTGCTCAATTAGTTAGAGCAAGGAAACTTCCAAAAATCCAGCATCTTTCTTCTTCTAGCCAATAAAGGCACAGAAAAGGCATCTCCCACTCTACCTCCTCCCTTTCACTCATTTCTAGCAACTATCATAAGTTTATATATAGTTTTAAGTCGTTCCAAGCCACACATAACCAAGAGTTTCAACAAAACAAATATGGGAAGAAACTTACATGACGATGAAGCATTTCCACAGCCTTTTCGGATTCTTCAACAGTACTCATCGTCACAAACCCAAACCCACGACTAGTATCAGTTTCCCTGTTGTAAATAACCTACAGCCCCACAAAACAAAATCTCCATAAGACCCTTGAATACTCTAAAACAGAAAAAAGCAAGTGCATTTATTTACCTCAGCAATCTCAACAGTTCCAGCTTGCTCAAACAACATAGCCAACTTCTCACTGTCAACATCATAAGGCAAGTTCCCTACAAAAATCTTAGCTTCCTCTGGTGGCTCTACAAATCCCTCCTCGTCACCACTCTCTCCTTCGCCTGTAGTAGCTTCGGTAGCAGCTGCACCCTCTCCTTCAGCCTCCCAACCAGATACTCTACCTTCAATATCATTACTTTCTTCATTTACCCAATTGGATTCTCCTTTTTCTTCTTGCTCCGATTCAGTTAAAGTGATAGTGGTGTTGTCGTCTTCTTCTTGTTGAGTCCAATCCGAGGTCTGGGATACAGAAGGTATTGTTAGGGAGAAATGGGTTTTGGGTTTTAGAGAGAAAGGTGATAGGGAGTGGGAGTATGAGAGTTGGAGCTTGCTGGGTCTTTGTGAGATTGGGAGAGATTTAAGTGGGGGTTTCGAAGTGAAAATCGAAGGGAATGAACAGAGGCATGTTTCTGCCATTAAGAGGGACTTGAAAGTGGAAGCAGATGCAGCAGACATGTTAGAGAGAGAAGTGGAGAGAGGAGAGGAGGGCTGGAAGAGGAGAGGAGTGGAGGGAGTTCGGAGAGGTTGAGGATAAGAGGCAGACTGGGAAGAGGAGAGTGTTTTTAAGAGGAGGCAACTTTTTTTCTTTTTTTTTCTCTTAATTTTTTTGTATGGACTGAAACACTGGGCCTCTTGGATCAGGTAATGGGCTTTCTCAAGATATTTTATGGAATTGGAGGGCTGTCTTTTTTAACAGACGACTTGTCATTTAAGTTGAAGACCAGCAGATCAGCAACATGACAATTGACATGGTAGAGCAGGTCCATCCAACGGTCCACAGAAACATTTATATTTGATTCTGTTGGCTTCAATCTTATAAACATACATGTTTGAAAGACTTTGGTCA
>CM055437.1:3426174-3446174 GCA_029228465.1 Salix viminalis
AAAAAAATAGAGAGAAAATACTTAATTTATAAATAGAGAGAAAGACTTTGCTCGCATGAAAATGTAATCGTGTGTAGACGCACGAAACAACTTTTGTTAATACATCTTATATGGAAAAACATTTCATGTAATTTTTTGCATTTCATGTAATTTTTTGCTGTCTTTTTTGGAAAAAAAGAAGCAATGCAATAATAAAAAAATTTAATATTGCCTTCGCATGTATTTTAGATTTAAATATATCATGAGTAATCACGATGACGGGAAAAGGATCCCTAGACAAATGGTCATTAGTGTCTGTTTGAGAGTGTGATTGAAGTTATTTTTTATTTAAAAATATATTAAAATAATATTTTTTTGATTTTTTAATATCGGCATCTAAAAACATCAAATTTTTTAATTTAAAATAAAAAATAAAATAAAAATTTTATTTTTTTTCAAAAACGTTTTCCAAACCAATAAAAATGGTTAAGAAATCACAACTCAAAATAGACATTCATTCCATGCTCTACAAACTAACCTGGTTAAAATGATGAAATGAGGTAATTAAGATAGACGATGTCTAGTTTCATTTTTCAAAAACAAAAGGTATTATGATAATGCTAAGTATGATATGGTGTTTATGAATGCATTTTATATATTATTAAGTAAGCTTTGGCATCATAATATAAATGTTATGCATAATAGACATGTAACATATATACCCTTCGTAATAAAAGGAATTGCGTAGTGTTGGTGCCTAGGGAAACACAATGATTTTGGATATGAAAAATAGTTTGTTGTCAATGTATATTTGTTTTAGCAAGGTACATATAAAAAAGAGTGGTTTTTGTGTTTGTTGGATTTAATGGTGCTATAAAGCATAACTTGGAATATATAATAAAATAGAATATGATTGCATTCACTAAACTTGATGTTGTAAAATAATAATTAAGATAAATTCATTAGGAGTACGATGGATCCATAATATATATATATATATATATATATATATATATATATATATATATATATATATTATTTTGACTTTTCAAACTTGATTTTACATTGTGACCGTCCCGACGACTCCATAACCACCACAGGATCTCTCAGGGCTCTTAGGGCACAAATCGGAGAAGACGAATGGAGCAAGGTCCAGACGAAAGCTCTCAACACTCTCGGAGAAGAAGAAATGAAGAATGAAGCTTCCTTGGCATGATTACCTGCAAAAGAAAGAGAGAGAGTGTCAACGTGTATGGCTGGGATTAAAGAAGAAGTACTTACGTGGACGGAGGAGAAGGGAGCAAGGCTGGAGGTGACGTGTGACGCACAGGAGAAGGACAAACGGGCAGAGACAAATGGCAACCCGAAGGAAGCCCCGGATGGTCACGTGGACGGATAAGATCAAAGCAAGCCAGATAAAGACACCTGGCGATAAAGATAAATACCAAAGCAGACGGCGTCGTTCTGAAGCGGCAATAGAGGGGTAAATGGCAGCAGATACAAAGAACAGTCCCAATCAAATACAAAGAACAACTAAGGCACCGGAAGTAAACCCTAATACTTCCCACAAAAAGACTATAAAAAAGGCGGAGAACAGATTCAAAAGGATCTCAGTGAAATTGCTTTAAAGCAAATCAATTGCTCTAGGAGGCCCGAGCTACCTCGAATCTGCTCACCAAAAAGACTCAAATTGTTTTTTCCTTTCTAGTTATTTTTCCCTTAGAATTCAGCTTTTATTTCAGTCATTATAAACCCAAAAATATTGTTATTTCTTTCATATCAAGAAAATCCCGAGGGAATCTTCTCTCACAAAAATAAAGTTTAATTTTTAATTGAAGCGTGTTACAAGTGGTATCAGAGCCACGTCCTCGGATGGCAGAAGGCACAAGGGTATCGCAGCTAATAGAGACAGTATCGGGAATGAGACAACAGCAAGAGGCACAACAGCAGAATCAACAGAACCAACAACAGATATTAGAAGACATAGTTCAACAACTGAGAACCATGTCCGCAAGGATGGATCAAATGGCCAAGGCCCAAGGAAAGAGGCCCGTGGGCTCCCCACCCCTTTCCCCAAACCGTTCTGTTAACGGAGACCCCAGACAGGAAGTTATAGCCCAAGAAGCAGCTCAACCCGTCCAGCTCAAATCAATAAGGCTGGAGTTTCCCCGATTCAACGGGGATGATCCTATCAGTTGGGTTTACAAAGCCAACCAGTTCTTCAATTTCCATAATACCCCGGTTCAGCACAGGCTGTTTATAGCCAGCTTCCACATGGAAGGGAAGGCGATAACTTGGTATCAGGAATTGGAAGAAACCGGAATCCTTACCAGCTGGGAGGCCTTCGTAAGGGCCCTCCAAATTCGTTTTGGATCCTCGACCTACGACGATCCCATGGAGGCTCTCATAAGTGTCAAGCAGACCACCTTAGTAGAGCACTACAAGACTCAATTCGAAATGCTTGCTAACAGGGTGAGAGGACTGTCAGACTCACACAAATTAAGCTGTTTCTTAGGAGGATTGAAGGATGAAATCAAGATGGGGGTGAGAATGTTAAACCCACAAAATTTGGTAACGACTTACGGATTGGCAAGGATGCAGGAAGAGAACCTGGTCATCATGAGGAAGTCTTGGAAACCAAACTCTATCGGGCTCCAGGGTCGAAACCCTATGACCACTCAGCCTAGGCCCAAAAAGCCAGCCTTCATACAAAGGCTTACTCCAGCCCAAATAAAAGAAAAACGGGATAAAGGCCTATGTTTCAAATGTGACAGTAAATGGGGCCCATGCCATCGATGTGGTGGGCCAAAACTTTTCTTAATAGAGGAAATTGAAGGGGAGGCCGAATCACCAGACAGCCCAGAGGACTTACTGGACCTGGGAGACTATCAGGAGAATGGAGAAGGAGAAATTGGAATCTCTGTCCACGCCATTATCAGGAGTCCAAACCCAAAAACCATGCGGGTCAGGGTCAGGGTAAAGAATTTCGAGTTCATAGCTCTAATTGACACCGGGAGCACACACAACTTCATCCATCCTAGAGTTGCCCGCAGAGTGGGCCTAATCGTCACCAAACATGAGCCCATTGCGGTCCATATCGCTGATGGCTCCAAATTATGGAGCGAAGGAAATTGTCCTGAGATAAAGTTTTTAATACAAGGGGCCAAATTTTCTACCCAGGCATATCTACTCCCATTAGGTGGGTGTGCCGTGGTGTTGGGAATACAGTGGCTTAGGGGACTTAGGCCAATATTATGGGATTTCACTTCCCTTAAAATGGAAATAAGGCAGGGGAACCAAAAAATTCTAATCACAGGAATGGGAACAGAAGGCTCAGAGGTGGATTGCAGTCCAGCCTTCTTACACGAGCTTAGGAGAGCTAAGGAAGGGTTGATCCTACAAGTCTGGGAGCTAAATTCCGCACATGACCAGGTGCCCGAGCAGGTAAATAACCTCCTCACTGAATTCCAGGAAATCTTCCAGGAACCTTCAGGACTACCCCCCACTAGATTCCATGACCATTCCATCACATTGAAGGAAGGCACTTCCCCAATCAATGTCAGACCCTACCGCTACCCATATTACCAGAAAACAGAGATTGAGAAACTAGTTAAGGAGCTTCTATCTATGGGCACCATAAGGCCCAGCCAGAGCCCATTCTCATCCCCAGTGCTCCTAGTGAGGAAGGCAGATGGATCATGGAGAATGTGTATAGATTACAGGGCATTAAACAAAGAAACCATAAAGGATAAATTTCCAATTCCTGTGGTAGAGGAGCTACTGGATGAACTACATGGGTCCTAGATTTTCTCAAAACTGGACCTCCGCTCAGGATTCCACCAGATCAGAATGAAAGAGGAAGACATCCCAAAACAGCCTTTAGGACACATGAGGGACACTATGAGTTCCTAGTAATGCCCTTTGGGCTTACTAATGCCCCCTCCACTTTCCAGGGGCTAATGAATGAGGTTTTTCGCCCTTTTCTCAGGAAATTTGTCCTAGTTTTCTTCGATGATATTCTCATCTACAGCCAATCCGAAGATGAGCATCTCAGACATCTAAGGTTGGTGTTTGAAACACTACTACATCACCAGCTATTTGCAAAGAAATCTAAATGCAAATTCGCCAGCAAGGAGATTGACTACCTGGGACACATTGTTTCTCAACATGGGGTTCATGCAGACCACGGCAAGGTAGAGGCCATGCTCAACTGGCCAAAACCAAAAACTCTCAAGTCTCTAAGGGGGTTTCTGGGCCTGACAGGATACTACAAAAGATTCATCAAAGGATATGGGGGGATTGCTGGTCCCTTAACAAGACTACTAAAAAAGGGGGCTTTCCTATGAAACCAAGAAGCTGATCAGGCCTTTGAACTACTAAAAAAGGCCGTTTCTACTCCCCCGGTATTAGCCCTACCAGATTTCAATAAAAGTTTCGTGGTGGAATGTGACGCCTCAGGCAATGGAATTGGGGCAATGCTAATGCAAGATGGCAGACCCATTTCATATTTCAGCAAAGGCCTTAAGGGCCGAGAATTACTACTGTCAACCTACGAAAATGAATTCCTTGCGTTAATAAGGGCTGTGCAGAAGTGGAGGCCATATCTCCTGGGACAGGCCTTCAGGGTGAAAACTGACCAACAAAGCCTAAAGTACCTACTAGAGCAAAGGATTGGGACACCCACACAGCAGAAGTGGCTAACCAAGCTACTGGGCTACGACTTTACAGTAGAGTACAGAGCAGGTAAAGAAAATCTAGTAGCAGATGCTCTCTCAAGAAAGGAGGAGATCGCAGAGGAAGGTACTCTTTGGGCAATCTCGACTCCCTTGGTAAACTGGGTAGACCAGCTGAAAGATAGTTACAAAGATGATCCAGAAATACAAGAAATTATGCAGAAAATAGAGCAAGAAACAGTGGAGTCCATGAAATTCCAGATAAAGGGAGGAGTACTTTACTACAAAGCAAGAATATATGTGAGCCAAACTAGCCCCTTAAAAGATATTATACTGGCATACATTCATGACAGCCCCACTGCGGGCCACTCAGGGGTAGAAAAGATCCTAAGCCGAGCTAGAAGGGATTTCTTTTGGAAGGGTATGAAATCAGAAATCCAGGCCTATATCAAGCAATGTGAAGTCTGTCAAAGGGCCAAGGGCCTAAACACCAGGCCAGCAGGCCTCCTACAGCCACTACCCATACCCTCTCAGCCATGGTCCTTTATATCCATGGACTTCATAGAGGGACTGCCCAAGTCCAACCAATACACAACCATCCTAGTAGTGGTAGACAGGCTAACCAAATATGCCCATTTTATCCCCCTTTCACATCCCTATAGTGCTACAAAAATTGCCAATCTATTTTCACAAAACATCATGAGATTACATGGGCTGCCCGAAAGCATAGTCTCGGACAGAGACCCTACCTTTACAAGCAAATTCTGGGGAGAACTATTCCAAATTCAAGGGGTCAAGCTTCTATTATCTACTGCATACCATCCCCAGAAAGATGGGCAAACTGAGGCCACAAATAAAACCCTAGAAGGGTACCTAAGGTGCTACGTGGGGGACAACTCGAAAGGGTGGGCCAACTGGCTAACTATGGCAGAATATTGTTACAACACAAGCTATCATGCATCCCTAAAAACTACCCCCTTTGAAGCCGTATATGGTTATCCTCCCCCCAGCATCACAGATTACATTCCAGGGTCAACCAAAAATCAAGTAGCAGAGACACAGTTATTACAAAGGGCAGAGCAGCTAGCAAAAATTAAATATCATCTAAACCTAGCTCAGGAAAAACAGAAGAAACAAGCAGACAAACGCAGGGAAGAGGTAAGCTTTAAAGAAGGAGAGTGGGTGTACCTGAAGCTCCAGCCGTTCAAGCAATCAAGCATGCCAAAACACAAAAACGGGAAGTTAGCTTACAAGTATTTTGGGCCGTTTCAAATATTGAAAAAAATAGGAGCAGTAGCTTACCAGCTCGACTTACCCCAAGAATCCAAAATACACCACACCTTCCATGTGTCCTTGTTAAAAAAATGGGTCGGGAAGAACACAGTCCCCGAACCATGGTTACCCGATTTGGAGCCAAGCCAAGAAAACCGACCCGAACCCGAAGCAATTTTGGACCAAAGACAACAAAAGAACCGAAGAGGAGAGAAACGAGAACTGTTAGTAAAATGGAAAGGCCAACCATCTGAAGATGCTGAATGGGTAGAAGAAGAGTGGATGAGAAGGACTTACCCGAACCTTGAGGACAAGGTTTTCGAAGGGAGGAGGAGTTGTGACCGTCCCGACGACTCCATAACCACCACAGGATCTCTCAGGGCTCTTAGGGCACAGATCGGAGAAGACGAAGGGAGCAAGGTCCAGACGAAAGCTCTCAACACTCTCGGAGAAGAAGAAATGAAGAATGAAGCTTCCTTGGCACGATTACCTGCAAAAGAAAGAGAGAGAGTGTCAACGTGTATGGCTGGGATTAAAGAAGAAGTACTTACGTGGACGGAGGAGAAGGGAGCAAGGCTGGAGGTGACGTGTGACGCACAGGAGAAGGACAAACGGGCAGAGACAAATGGCAACCCGAAGGAAGCCCTGGATGGTCACGTGGACGGATAAGATCAAAGCAAGCCAGATAAAGACACCTGGCGATAAAGATAAATACCAAAGCAGACGGCGTCGTTCTGAAGCGACAATAGAGCAGATACAAAGAACAGTCCCAATCAAATACAAAGAACAGCTAAGGCACTGGAAGTAAACCCTAATACTTCCCACAAAAAGACTATAAAAAAGGCGGAGAACAGATTCAAAAGGATCTCAGTGAAATTGCTTTAAAGCAAATCAATTGCTCTAGGAGGCCCGAGCTACCTCGAATCTGCTCACCAAAAAGACTCAAATTGTTTTTTCCTTTCTAGTTATTTTTCCCTTAGAATTCAGCTTTTATTTCAGTCATTATAAACCCAAAAATATTGTTATTTCTTTCATATCAAGAAAATCCCGAGGGAATCTTCTCTCACAAAAATAAAGTTTAATTTTTAATTGAAGCGTGTTACATACATATTCCAAAAAAAGCGCTAAGTATTTGAATATGTAAATAAATCTAGCATTTATAGCTGATGTATTTTCATTTATGTCACCTACGAAAGACTCTTCACATTCCATGTATATATATTCACTGTCAAATTAATGAGAAGGCAAGCAAAACATTTCTATCACTATCATGGTATCAGAGCTTATCTAGGCTATCTCCTTCTAACCCTAGTTGTTCCAGCCGCACTATCTTTCTTCCATCTCCAAATTGCCTCACCAGAAACACCATGACAGAGCACATATCCGACCCAACAAACTCACCCTCATCTCCTTCTTCTCCCAAACAACCTCCCAGACTTCATCCCTCTCATTCTGCTCTTGCAGTATCCAACATCAACACATTCATCAAAGTCACATTGGACATCGAAAAAGGCCAATATATTACATGGTCGGAGCTATTTAAAATCCATGCTAGGGCCTATCAAGTTCTTGATCATATTATTCCTTCCTCAACAGCAAAGATGAAGCAAAACTCCTCTCTTCAAGACACGGATCCTGACCTCTGGTCCCGTGTTGATTTATGGGACTATTTTTGAAGATCTTCTCAACACTATTCTTGAACGTGAATCTAGCGCTACACTTGCATTGTAAACACCCAAGAGAAAAACATATATATATATATATATATATATATATATATATATATATATGAAATGAAGATAAATTCTGTTTTTTTTTTTAAAAAAAAAAAAAGAGAAAGAAAGAAAGAGCAAAACCGGTTTTAGATAAGAGCAAAACAAGGTTAGGACACATCTAACCCAAACCCCAAACAACCACCTCATTTCATGAGGTGTATAAATATAAGGAGAAGTGAGGGAGTGAAGGGATTTTGTTCTTTCTTTCCGTCACTCTCCATCTTCTCTTTACATAGCCGAACCTTACACCAAATTAGGAGGAGAAAACCTTGTGAAAGAATTTGAGAAGTGAGACCTAAGGAGAGAAGAGAACACTTGCCGAGAGTAAGAAGAAAGGGAAGGAAAAGAAGAGAGGCAACAAGAGAAGTGAAAGAAGAGTTTCAGATTTTTCTAAAAAACCTTTGTGAGATAAGAGAGGTAAGAGTCATGAGACTCTTTTCTTTTCTCCTTAAGACATGAAACAAGAGGAAGAAGAAAAACCCTAGGGAAAATTAACCTAAGACCCGAGATAATGAAAGGGAATTTCGTGGGTGTGTTGCTAAAATTTGTTGATTGATTATGGACTGAAATTGATGGTTTCCATGTGTGTTTATATGCTGGAAAATATGTGTGTGTTGGCTGGAAATTCATGTGTTTATAGGCTGAAAATTCATGTGTTAAGTGCTGGAAAATTCATGTGTTTATAGGCTGAAAATGCATGTGTTTAGGTGCTGGAAAATATGTGTGTGTTGGCTGGAAATTCATGTGTTTATAGGCTGAAAATTCATGTGTTAAGTGCTGGAAAATTCATGTGTTTATAGGCTGAAAATGCATGTGTTTAGGTGCTGGAAAATATGTGTGTGTTGGCTGGAAAATTCATGTGTTTATAGGCTGAAAATTCATGTGTTATGTGCTGGAAATTCATGTATATATATAGGCTGAAATGCATGTTGTTTTTATACTGGAATTGATGTATATTTGGCTGAAAATTTTATATGGATTTTGGCTGAAACTTGTTGAAAGATTTCGAGTAGAAATGTATGGATTCAACTTGTGAATTATGATGAAAGATTTTGTGTGTTGCACTGAAAATCTATGCTGAAATTCATGGGTATTTTTCTGAAAATTTGCATGTGTTTGGACTGGGATTCGGTTGAAGAAGTGTGTGCCGAATTGTGTATTTTGCGGCATATGAAAATATGAACTTTGAAATGAGTACAGTGACGGATGTAGGCCGAAAATGCACGTGTACTGATTATGACCCTTGATGTCGCAGGTGGTGTGGCTGGGATAGGATCACCGTCACGACAAGCACAACCCACTAGCGGAACAGGTAGGTGAACCTTACATTCTTATTCTTTCATTGTATAAGAAATAACTGTGATGTGAATATTGCCCTATTTTGATGGAGTTAATAATAAACGGGAAAATATTGAATGTCGATAAAAGATTGATTAGCTTCGGCTAATGGCATCCGAAGGGATGGCCGGGATAAGAGATTGATTAGCTTCGGCTAATGGCATCCGAAGGGATGGCCGGGATAAGAGATTGATTAGCTTCGGCTAATGGCATCTGAAGGGATGGCCGGGATAAAAGAATGATTAGCTTCGGCTAATGGCATCCGAAGGGATGGCCGGGATAAAAGAATGATTAGCTTTGGCTAATGGCATCCGAAGGGATGGCCGGGATAAAAGAATGATTAGCTTCGGCTAATGGTATCCGAAGGGATGGCCGAGTCTAAGATTATAGTCATTAGGAAAGAATGGTATAATTACAAATATATTAAGCTTCAAGTGTTAGACTGAACGATCATTAATAATATTATTAGCTTTAGGTAATTTCTTTCTTTTAAGTGTTTATACTGCTGCAGGAATACCACACCCACGAGACGTCTAAGGAGCTCGTTACATGGGAGCTTATTTTTGCAAAGAATCGTGTAAAGGAAATTTTGATTACAATGTATTTTGTATGAAGTAATGTAATGAATGTTTAACTTTCTTTAGACCCTTTTGTGTAAAGGCTATAATGGCTTATTGTAGGATGGGAATATAAACCATGTCTATGTTATATATTTTAAGTATGATATTGTAAATCATGAAATCATAAAACTATGCTTTATGTTGTGTCACTTTTAAATTAAATATTACTCGTGTAAATGGTGTTAAAATGTTAAGGGGTGATCGGGCTCGTTGATTCTAGGAACCATGCGCATAGAACAAATAAAAAAAAAATAAAATTACCGGGTTGTTACATGCATGGAACCGATTGAGGGACATTTTCTCGGACAATAAAAACTCTAGGGCTCTCTATCTAGAACAGGATTTTTCAAAGGTTCAAATGGAGCAATTTGTAGATGCCTCATCCTACTATCAACATCTTAAGTCACTCTCGGATCAACTGTCAAATGTTGGATCTCCTATAACAAATGAAAGGTTGGTTCTTCAACTTGTTTCGGGTTTAACTGATGCCTATGCTAGTGTTGGTTCTCAGATTCATCATGGTGATTCTCTTCCCCCATTTTACAAAGCACGGTCTATGCTGGTTTTGGAGGAGACGGCAAGGACGAAAAAGGCAACCCAGACCTCCTCCAACTCTGCATTTTTTGTCTCTCCAGTCACCCATTCCAGTGGCCACACGGCTGGAAATTTATTCCATCACCGTCCCAATCACACTCCAAACCGAAGCTCCACAAACCGAAGCTCCACAAACCGAAATGGCAGAGGAGGTGGTAGTGTTTACCGTGGCAGCAAAGGCAGAGGAGGCAGGGGTGGTGGGCGTGGAGGCCAATTGCACCAGCAACAATACAGCCCAACATGGCAGCAAATGCCTTCACAACAGCAACAATGGTCTTTTCCTCCTTGGGCTGGGCCGTGGCAACCTTGGGCTACGCCACCATGCCCATACCCAACGGCAAACCACATGTCTCACCAGCCCAGCTCCCAACGGCAGCAGGGACTTCTTGGGTCGAGGCCTCCACAGGCCCACATGACAGCCGCTACACCGTAGGCCCAATCATCTTATGCTCCAACCGATATTCAAGCAGCTATGCATACAATGTCCATTACCCCTCCTGATGATCAATGGTACATGGACACCGGAGCCACTTCTCACAAGACCGCAAACGGAGGTAATCTTACGTCTTATTTCAATATGAGCAAAAATCGTAATATTACTGTTGGTAGTGGTCATACTATTCCAATTATTGGTTATGGAAATGCATTACTACCTAACCCCAACCCCTCTTTATCATTGAATAATGTCTTGCATGCCTCAAAATTGATTAAAAATCTTGTCTCTGTGAGAAAATTTACCATTGACAATAATGTCTCTGTTGAATTTGATCCTTTCGATTTTTCTGTGAAGGATTTTCACACGGGGATGCCTTTACTGAGATGTAACAGCTCGAATGACTTATATCCAGTTACCACAAGACCAACCATTGGAATTTCACCACCATCAACCTTTACCGTTTTATCTCCTGAATTATGGCATAGTCGTTTAGGACACCTAGGAGCTCCTGTTTTTAGCTCTCTTCGTAAAAACAATTTCATTGTTTGCACTAAATTTCAGGATAATTTTTTTTGTCATTCATGCCCTCTTGAGAAGCAAGTTAAATTACCTTTTTATGACTCTCTCTCATACACCTCTTTACCTTTTGATATTGTGCATAGTGATATTTGGTCATCACCTACTCTTAGCTCGGGTGGTCATCGCTATTACATTTTGTTTATTGATGATTTCACGAATTTTCTATGGACCTTTCCAATTGCCACTAAATCTCAAGTGTTTTTTTATCATTTCATACACATATTAAAGCTCAATTTGAAAGGGAAATCAAGTGTTTCCAATGTGACAATGGATCATTTCATAAATTTTGTCAATTAAATGGAATGACTTTTCGATTCTCATGCCCTCACACATCTTATCAAAATGGAAAAGCCGAAAGAAAAATTTGTACCATAAATAATATCATCCGCACTCTCCTCGTTCATGCCTATCTACCATCCTCTTTTTGGCATCATGCACTTCAAATGGCCACCTACCTCCTTAACATACTCCCCAACAAAAAGCTTGCTTTCCAACCACCCACAAAAATTCTCTATCAAAAAGACCCGTCCTACTCTCACCTTCGAGTGTTTAGGTGTTTATGCTATCCTCTTCTTCCGTCTACTTCTCGAAATAAACTGCAAGCTTGATCAACACCATGTGTTTTTTTGGGGTATCCATCTAATCATAGAGGTTATAAGTGTTATGATTTATCGAGTCGTAAAATAATTGTTTCAAGGCATGTGATTTTTGATGAACATACATTCCCCTTCTCTAAATTACATGCTCTTTCATCTTCTACTTATGATTTTTTGGATGCAGGACTTACACCTTTTCTTCCCTCACTTGATCAACCCAATCCTTTTGAAGCCCAAGCTTCTCCTACCCAAACTACACCGTCCATACAGGTCCAACAAACACCACTACAAACCCCCATTCCTACCTCTCCAGTTAGGGACCTCTCCCCGCATCACTCAGCTTCCCTTAACCGGACGCTGACCAGCCCACCCAACTCCTCACCTCGGCCCATATCTACTTCTCCCACCGATCAACCTAATTCTCCCAGTCCACCTCCACCAATGGACACAGCCCAAGCCAATCCTCTTAACCATCCACCTCACTCTCTCCAAATGACAACAAGATCCCAACATGGTATTTTTAAGCCTCGCAAATTCTTTAATCTTCATACCTCAGCCGACAACCACATTTCTCCATTGCCCACAAATCCCAATAATGCTTTCCATGATCATAATTGGAAAATGGCCATGAAAGACGAATATGATGCTCTTATTGAAAATAAGACGTGGGACTTGTTACCCCGTCCATTTAATGCTAATATCATTCGGAGTATTTGGATTTTCAGGCACAAGAAGAAATCTGATGGTTCTTTTGAGCGGTATAAAGCCCGCCTTGTCGGTGATGGTGCATGTCAGCAAACGGGTATTGATTGTGGTGAGACTTTTAGTCCGGTGGTTAAACCGGCCACTATTCGAATGGTACTCAATATTGCTTTATCTAAGTCTTGGTGTCTTCATCAGTTGGATGTCAAGAATGCTTTTTTGCATGGGACTCTTGAGGAAACAGTTTATATGCATCAACCTCCTGGCTTCCGACATTCAGAACACCCAGACTATGTATGCTTGCTTAAAAAGTCTCTTTATGGTCTTAAGCAAGCGCCTCGTGCTTGGTATCAATGCTTTGTGGATTATGTGGCTACATTGGGTTTCTCGCACAGTATTTCAGATCATTCTTTGTTCATTTATCGTCAGGGCAATGATATGGCATATATTCTCCTTTATGTGGATGACATTATCCTTACTACATCTTCAGCTGCTCTTCGTCAATCCATCATGCCTAAGCTTGGTTCTGAATTTGCTATGAAAGATTTGGGTCCCCTTAGTTATTTTTTGGGCATCTCTGTTACAAGACATTCAGGAGGTCTCTTTCTTTCACAAAAGAAATATGCCGAGGAAATCATTGAGTGGGCCGGTATGTCTTCTTCCAACCCCTCTTCTACACCGGTGGACACGAAATTAAAACTCAGTATTTCTTCAGGAAATCCGTATCATGATCCAACTGAGTATCGTAGTCTTGCTGGCGCCTTACAGTACCTGACATTTACAAGACCGGATATTTCTTATGTTGTTCAGCAAATTTGTTTGTTTATGCATGATCCCAGGACTCAACACATTTCTGCTTTGAAGCGTATCATTCGCTACATTAAGGGTACTGTCGAATTCGGTCTCCACCTTTCTCCCTCTTCAGTTCATAAACTCCTCTCCTACACTGACGCTGACTGGGGTGGATGTCCAGACACCAGACGGTCGACTTCGGGTTATTGTGTATATCTTGGGGATAACTTAATCTCTTGGTCTGCAAAAAGACAACCGACCTTGTCACGGTCTAGCGTCGAAGCTGAGTACCGCGGGGTAGCTAATGTAGTTTCTGAATCTTGCTGGATTCGTAACTTACTTTTGGAGCTCCATTGTCCTATTTCTAAAGCCACCTTAGTATATTGTGACAATGTTAGTGCAATGTATTTATCCGGTAACCCAGTTCAACATCAACGCACTAAGCATATTGAGATGGATATCCATTTTGTTCGTGAGAAAGTCGCTCGTGGTCAAGTTCGAGTTCTACACGTCCCTTCACGCTATCAGATTGCTGACATCTTCACTAAAGGACTTCCGCTGCAACTCTTTGATGATTTTAGAGATAGTCTCAACATTCAACCACCTTCAGTTTCAACTACGGGGGTGTATTAGAATATGTAAATAAATCTAGCATTTATAGCTGATGTATTTTCATTTATGTCACCTACGAAAGACTCTTCACATTCCATGTATATATATTCACTGTCAAATTAATGAGAAGGCAGGCAAAACATTTCTATCACTCTATCACTAAGCAAAGTGTTATGTTATTGTTTCTCTAGAAAAATATTATTTTGAATAAATTCAATTATTTTTTACAAATACAAAAATTAAAAGAAAAATACAAGAAAAAACGTAAATGATGCATCATTCAGTGGTTTAATTCAAACAAAGTTAGAAAATGTAGTTTCTTTTTATTCGAGTTGTTATATTGAATGATGCTTTGTTTATGTTTGTTTTTAAGTTCTTTAATAAGTTTTATTTATAAAAAAAATCAAATTGTTTCAAAACCATATTGTTCAAATAAATCATTTTAGACCAAAAATTTGACCGTTAAACCATTCGTAATTCACGAGCTACAAAGTAACATGTAATTAACTTGCAATTTAGTACAATTTTTCTAAGAAGTTCTACTAAAAAAACGGAACCAAAAAATTTCCCTTCTCTTCCTTACCTTACTTTTCCTTAGTATAATTTCACTTTTCCCCTCTGACAATTCATAATTTCCACACATTATTCAATTGATTAATACTTGTAATATTAGTAATAATTAATAATCCTGGAATATCATCAACCATCGTCCTCAATTTTGCAGCTTTTTTTTTTTTTTTGAAAAAAAAGGCTTTCTTATTTGCTAACCACATTTCCACATCTTAGCTATTTTTATTACTCTATTCTATTTTTATATTAAAGTATCAAATTTATTGGAAAAGAACATTTGAACATGAAATTGACAAAAGGACCAAATTGAGAGACAAATTATGTAGTTTCTAAACTAGGAAACTAATTAATTAGTTTTGTTAAACTATATGGCTAAGTTATAAATTACACTTGTTCTTATCAATCTTACGAGTTAATTTTTTTTTTGCTTATATTTGGTCTCCAACCGGACCCTGAATAAGCAAGAATATAGCAAAGGAATGGAAACAGAATGTTTTGGTAAAAGAGGAGACTCGAACAACAGCACCGCAGCAATCATATTATTGAATCAAACTACATATGCAACTACTAATCATGGCTGTCGGCCATGGAACCAGGCTGATCAAACTATACAGAAGCTAATTGCAATGAAGATGAAGAACTGTTTTATTTACAAGGCAAAAGATCTTGTGAAAACTCCTTCAATCTGATCTCTTATGTCCATAGACATAACTGGAATGAACTCGGAGTTGCAATTACGACAATAGAGAGATGATGTCTTGGAACAAGTATTCACTCTTTCGTTTTTCATTTCTTTCGAAGAATGCCAGTAGATTCCATTTAATAGAGCTTTATTCTTTTGTGGATAGTGCTTCGACAAATGGGGCATAACTGGAGATCTTGACCACAGTCACAGCATGTCTGCAATTACAGCTTAACATAAGATGCATCCTGTCTACATGCTAGAGAGATTTGGAGAAAGAAATATATTTACCTGATGTCCACAACCGAAGGCCATATCCTTAGGGTCGGTGAGGCAAATGGGACAAAGCTGCTCATGTCAAGAAGTTCAAATTCATTACTCTCACTTCGGATATAACATTGTAATCGGGAAGCTAGCAAGACGATAATCGGGAAGATAGCACAAAGTGAAACAAAACAAGTCTTTTAAATATTAATTCAGCAAAAGAAGGGTATGAATCTGTGAGTACTTGATTATCAGAAGCAGAACTTGCAGGAACTGCTGCGCCAACCACATCTTGTCTGCTGGAAGAAGTTGAACATGGAAGAGTGCTGCTTGATTGGGAAGGTTTGGGGTTTCTGAATGAAGTTGCACCAGCACCATATTGGGGAGGGGGAAGAGGAACCCTATCTATAGCCTTCCCTTTAGTAGCACTGATAAAGCAATGAAATAAAATACAATTTGCATTCAGCATTTCAAGGGCAGTATAAATAAACCTTCTGCGAAGTGTAAAGAATTTGAAAACTACCCCAAAATATTAAGCTCTAGTGTTGCTTTATACTGAGAAGGTATTTCCATCAAAGCAGCTAGAGAAAACTCCGCTTCTTTTCTGGATCGGTCCGTGTTCTTTGACATTATTTCTGTAAAATTCACAAACTACAAAAGGTAGCATTTTCCCAGTTTACCACCGACCAAGAACAGGTTAAGGAACTACAAAATTTGCAAATAAAAGTGAAGATAAAAACTTCTTGCCTGGAAATTGTCGAATGCCCGAGCAGGGATGTTATCATCAAATTCCTTCATCATGTCCCATGGTCCATCTCCAACCCCAACTAATATAATGGACAAGGGGTACTCACTGGAAACGAGCACATTAAAACATGTTTTGGGAAAGAAAAAATCACTTACATAACAAGGCTAAACATTTTACCTGGCTTTCACAATTGCTTCAACCGTTCTCTTTTCCTGCGGGCTTAGATGGCCATGCTCAGTGTCAACACTTCTTGTCACCTGTGGCAAACCATAGATCATGTGATCCATCTCAAATAGATGAAATAAAAGTGACCATGTGTGAAATTTGGATATATTTTGGTGTTGAAAATAATAGATATTGAGTCTGGAAGAAATTTTAGTCAAATGGGATTAAAAGGGTGAAAAATTCATATCAGTTGCATGCTTATGCCGGCAACTCATCACATATTATGAAACATCAAACAAATCCAATCACCTGCCCATCAGCTATTATAACCAAAACATGATACTGGCCACGACTTTGCTCAACTATAGTAATAGCCATTTCAATGACAGGGGCAAAAGATGTTGGTCCTATCACAATACAAAAAAAAAAGAAGAGAAAAATCAGTAAGCAGAAATTCAACTGAGAAAGAAGCTAAAGAAAGGGATTAAATTTGCAACCTGCAAGATGTAGATGGGGGACCAATTCTCTATATCGTCTTAAAACTTCTTCAAATCCATTACAAAACCTTTCATCCGGATAAAAACTGAAAACTTCTTGGTCATGTGTTGATGCTGATATTTCATAGAATTACATTTATAAGTTAACATGAGGAATAGAACTTTTAACTGTCAATGCACACTTGTTCTGAGAAATACCATCTCCAAATCCAAAACAGGGTATTAAGTTATCCTCATCAAAGGAAGATAGTGTTTTTCCTATGATATATATTGCTTTTTCATAAGGATTTTGATCATCCCCAATGTGATGCAAGCTTCTTCGGCTGAATGACCTGGCACCTAATATTTAAGCAGGTTAACAGATTAATGCAAGTTGGAAAAAGAAAAAATATTATGCTCGAATCTGAGCATTCGAGCTCAAACCTGTCCAGTCGTTGCTTTTTGTGAAATCAATACCCACAATGAGATTTGAAGATTCTAAGCCAGCACGTGCCAGGGCTTCAGTAACCTGTGAACAGATTGATTGTAGCACAAGATCACACTCTTTGTAGCAACAAAATGTTATCATAATTAACATTACCAAGTTGATATTTAGTTATTTTCATAAAAGATTAATGTCTTGTCTTTGATAGAGTGATTCACCCTGTAAATGGTAATGGTCAAGAACATTAAAAAAAAAAAAAACAGCTTCAAGCAAGTTTTCTTCCAAGCGAAGCAAATCTAAAACACACTCTTAATGATATCATCTTCCATAGTTTCCAACAACTATTTAGCTAGGTCCTCCACAACTATAGAATGTACATGCTGATATGCAGAGGAATAAGAAATAATATCTCACCTGCACCAGGCTATTGTAATTATCATCTATCTTTGAATACTTTCTCTCCAACCTCTTCCCAGAACTTGATGCTCGATCACCATAGCTCTGAGGTGGAGATGCATAGTGCTGGTATGACATATATTCTTGGCTTGGTCGAGCATATGGTGACTGAGGATAGCTGTGGTGGCTCCATGAATGTGAACTAGAAGGGTGGCGAGAGCTTGAATGTCTGGAGAGTATCCCACCCATTAAGGCTACAAACTATCAATTATCTGCAACTCCAATGGATGCAAAAACAATTCACTCCCCAAATTGAAGTAAATGGAAACAAAATCGTCATAATGGGAACTGAGGTAGAACAAGTCTTTCAGATACTTTTTGTTATCAAACTTTCTTCATATTAATAAAATACTTTTCTATTCATTTAAAAGTCCTAAAGTCTATGACAAAGACAAACACAAATTCCAAGCAACAACTAGAGAGAAAATATAACAGAGCCATTCCTGATTATAAGAATAATTTCCCTTTTAGACCCTCGACTACATCATTTAAGGAAAAAATAGTCTCAGGAACAAAATGTTTTCAATAGCCATAAGCAAGAAAGTTCAAGGAAAGCAAGTGCTAGCTCATAATTTCAGAGGCTGAAATTCAACAAAACGAAATTGAATACGAGAAAATCCATGCATGCCAAACATACCAGGTCAATGTCTTATCATTTCCCAGTTTTCTATCTGTAAAGACGTGGACCTGTAAACTAAAAGAAACTGCAAATATTTTTTCCTAATGCAGAACCATTTAGTCAGGACAAGACATTCTCTGGATCAAGAGGGTTATCCTGATTCTTAATAAATAAATTATTATTTAAACTTGTTTTGCATTTTTGAAGCACTATTTTTCGCCACTGAAAATCTAATATCGAAGACTTTTCTCATCACCGAAGCACTATTTTTGGAAGCACTATTTTTTGCCAAGAAAAAACAGTTCCAAAATTCTCACCTGAAATTTCAGCATGGTTTTTTCAGTACTCCTTCATAATTCACACCAGTTATCATACAAGTTTACAGTTACAATCTACATTTACTATTCAAGAAAATCTCATGCTTTCCGAATTTCCAGAATGACCCATTTTAGAAAATTCAGTAAATCCAGTTCAAGGAAAGAAACAAGATTTATAAACTTGAAGTTACCTTAACAAGAGTTGAGCTTCCACGGCATCAATTGTTGGGTAGATTGATAGGAAAAAAGGGTGGGAGTGATATCAGTGGCGGCGAAGTTCATGAGAGGTAGATAGAAGGTGGAAATTGTTGTGGGGCTCAAGTTGAAATGACAAAAGAAAGCGAAGTGGGTATGTCGTTGTTTCCTGCTCTGCAAGATGATTGGTTCTTGGAATTTTCCTTGCAGAAACAGCTCCTAGTTATCGTGGCATGGGGACACCCCAGCCCTCGCCTGTTCATTTCTCTGCGTGTTCGAACACAATCTCTTGACTTCTCTTTGTAATGCAATCAAAGTGCGTTAGCGTCTGAAAAAATGTCAGAAAAAAATATATTTTCAATTTTTTTTTATTTTAATGAGTTTGATGGGGTTTTTTTTACTCATTTTTATTAAATAAAAAGCACTAATAAATTAACAGTATTATTATTTTCATTAGTTTCTTCTATATTAAATGACCGCTAATAACAATTACAGTTGTTCACTACACAGACGCCAAGAGAAAAATGGGAGATAGATGGGAATACGAGAGATGGTGTTGGTTATTAAGGATTTATCTGGTTCGCTCATGAGGGATGAACCGGTTTATATATGTAGAGGTGTGATTTGGTATTGGTTCATCCATAAGGGGTGAATCTAGTCTATTTATCTAGGAGTGTTACTTATTGGTAACTGCAAGGTAATCGCTAAGTAACTTCTCCTCTCTAGTATGAATAGGGACCTCCCTCTACATAATACACACAAGTGAAGATAATTATCTCTCTCAATACTTTACACTTGCTACAATCTGTTAAGACATTCATGCCGTAAAATATAGCTTTGGTTCTAGTAATTAAAGTGGTCTTGAAGCAAAGATTTAAGAACAAAAAAACAGAATACCACAAATAAATTTTCCGTATTGAATCTACAGATAGAAATACGAGAGAGGGCAACATTGTCTGGTCGAGGAGCTTGCGGGAGAACTTGAGAGATAGAATGGAGACAATATTGGAGCGAGAGAGCAAGGAAGCTAAGCATGCACATCAAGTTTGTAAATTGTGTTTTGGATGTTACTTTATTTTTTCAGTTCAAACATAA
>CM055437.1:3451174-3461526 GCA_029228465.1 Salix viminalis
TAAATCAATTGATTATTGTTTTTTTTTTGCATTTCGTTGCTAACTTGATTTCGTTCGTAACTTTGTTAACTTGATGGTTCTTAACTTTGTTCGTTTTGTGTTACTATTGCAATCTAGTTTGGTTAGTTCAATTTATCCTTTTGCGTCATGTCACTTCACATTAATGAATTTGTCTGTGCATTTTGCAGGATGACATGCTTTTATTTTGTCTTCTCCTCTTTTGATCCTGTTGACTGCGCCTCCTTTCTTCCTTTGTTAAGTTATGTTATTATTATATGTTATATATTTGCCTGTTGTTTTTGTTTTCTCTCCTTTTATGTTCATATTTCTGTTCCCTTTCGTATGCTCTGGTACCTTCTTTTTCTTCCATCTTTTCTTTTCAGCTCTGCTTCGGATTTGTTAGGTCATTAACTCTAATTCTTTTGCTGTTATTTGTTGAAGTTGTGGTCTGCTGAATGACACCAATTGCTGCCAAGAGTTCGTTGCATCCTTTGTGTTGTTCACCCAACTTTTGAGGTCAGTTGGCTTTTTACGTGAATCTTGAAAAGGCTTGGAATTTGTGGTGCTCATAATGGAAAATTTTAACAGTTAGTTTGCTGATTTTTTATTATGGTCTTGGGAATTTTTATTAGGAATATGTTTGAGTTGAGATTTTGCATTGTTGGCCTTAACTGGTTCTTAATAAACAGTTTGTTGTCATATTAAGCTTTATTGATTTCAGAAAAGCATTTATATGTGAACATGGGATCGCCTGCTTTTCAATAGTAGTTTTTTTTTTAGGGAAAAGGTTTTCTTCTTGCGGGAACTTGACCCTTAGTTTGAGGATGATTTATGTTGTGAGAAAGCATTATTAGAAATTTTAAGTTGGTTTGTTCTTTTTCTTCCACCTTTTCTTTTCAGCTCTGCTTCGGATTTGTTAGGTCATTAACTCTAATTCTTTTGCTGTTATTTGTTGAAGTTGTGGTCTGCTGATTGTCGCCAATTGCTGCCAAGAGTTCGTTGCATCCTTTGTGTTGTTCACCCCACTTTTGAGGTCAGTTGGCTTTTTACGGGAAGCTTCAAAAAGCTTGGAATTTGTTGTGCTCATAATGGAAAATTTTAACAGTTAGCTTGCTGATTTTTTATTATTGTCGTGGGAATTTTTATTAGGAATATGTTTGGGTTGAGATTTTGCATTGTTGGCCTTAACTGGTTCTTAATAAACAGTTTGTTGCCATATTAAGCTTCATTGATGTATTATGGCCATATTGCTTTAGAGTGATTGCTGTTATTTTAACATATAGGATAAAAATATATAACTAAGAAATTTGTAAAACATATAGGATAAAACATTTGCTATTGAATTTTGTTTTAGCTTCTACTTTCTTTGGTTATCTTTATAGACATCATCTCTCACCAAGCTCTTGGTAATTAAGATATTAATTGAATTGCAACATATTTAACATCTTTTTGAATCCTTTCGAAATTGAATTTGTTGCATATTAAAATATAGGCTGCTATAATACATCAACATAAAAACTCTAAAGATGCTTTAGATCGTTAGACTATTGAATAAATCTGAATTTCAACTAAAATCAAAAGTTTTCTAGGTTGCTTTAGTTAATCCTTTCATGAGGTTTCATGTGCATGCTTATTTCATCAAGCATTTTACCGCCCACATTTTTAGTTTATTGTTTGAACATGTAGTTATGGCCATATTGCTTTAGAGTGATTGCTGTTTTTTTTAACATATAGGATAAAAAGAGATAACTAAGAAATTTATAAAACATATAGGATAAAACATTTGCTGTTGAATTTTGTTTTAGCTTCTACTTTCTTTGGTTATCTTTATAGACATCATCTCTCACCAAGCTCTTGGTAATTAAGATATTAATTGAATTGCAACATATTTAACATCTTTTTGAATCCTTTCTAAATTGAATGTTACATATTAAAATATAGGCTGCCATAATACATCAACATAAAAACTCTAAAGATGCTTTAGATAGTTAGACTATTGAATGAATCTGAATTTCAACTAAAATCAAAAGTGTTCTAGGTTGCTTTCGTTAAAGAAGCTAAAATCACCTTATTTATGCAATGAAACTTGGTTGCTTATTGTGTTTCTCAATACAGAATAGTTCCTCATTATTACACAAGCTCTTTTTATGTTGAAAAGAGTTGAGATCATCGTTTTTGCTAGAAGTATTTTTTCCCTTTATCTAAATCCAATGAAACAATTAACTTACATGGTTCTAAGCATCAACCGAATTGCTTTAGAGTGATTGCTTTTTTTAACATATAGGATAAAAATATATAACTAAGAAATTTATAAAACATATAGGATAAAACATTTGCTGTTGAATTTTGTTTTAGCTTCTACTTTCTTTGGTTATCTTTATAGACATCATCTCTCACCAAGCTCTTGGTAATTAAGATATTAATTGAATTGAAACATATTTAACATCTTTTTGAATCCTTTCAAAATTGAATTTGTTGCATATTAAAATATAGGCTGCCATAATACATCAACATAAAAACTCTAAAGATGCTTTAGATAGTTAGACTATTGAATGAATCTGAATTTCAACTAAAATCAAAAGTGTTCTAGGTTGCTTTAGTTAAAGAAGCTAAAATCACCTTATTTATGCAATGAAACTTGGTTGCTTATTGTGTTTCTAAATACAGAATAGTTCCTCATTATTACACAATCTCTTTTTATGTTGAAAAGAGTTGAGATCATCGTTTTTGCTAGAAGTATTTTTCCCCTTTATCTAAATCCAATGAAACAATTAACTTACATAGCGCTAGGCGTCAACCGAATTGCTTTAGAGTGATTGCTGTTTTTTTAACATATAGGATAAAAAGATATAACTAAGAAATTTATAAAACATATAGGATAAAACATTTGGTAATTAAGATATTAATTGAATTGCAACATATTTAACATCTTTTTGAATCCTTTCAAAATTGAATGTTGCATATTAAAATATAGGCTGCCATAATACATCAACATAAAAACTCTAAAGATGCTTTAGATAGTTAGACTATTGAATGAATCTGAATTTCAACTAAAATAAAAAATGTTCTAGGTTGCTATAGTTAAAGAAGCTAAAATCACCTTATTTATGCAATGAAACTTGGTTGCTTATTGTGTTTCTCAATATAGAATAGTTCCTTATTATTAGACAAGCTCTTTTTATGTTGAAAAGAGTTGTGATCATCGTTTTTGCTAGAAGTATTTTTTCCCTTTATCTAAATCCATTGAAACAATTAACTTACATAGCTCTAGGCATCAACCGATTATCAATCAAGAATTGCTCTTCCATCATAAGAAACCTACATATAGAAACAGCAAGCACTTTTTAAACAGGAAAAATAATGAAACTTGGCAATAATTTTGAACTTTCAAGAAGTGTACCTTAAAATAGGAAATGAGGAAGTTATATGATAGAGGAAAAGAATGTATAATTTCAGAACAATAAAATTCATTTAGATCAATAAAATTCATAGCAACCCATCATCTTAGCGAATTGACCAACATAGAAATCATTCCATAGGCTTCAATCCTTCCATGAGGTTTCATGTGCATGATTATTTCATCAACCATTTTACCGCCCACATTTTTAGGCTGCCATAATACATCAACATAAAAACTCTAAAAATGCTTTAGATAGTTAGACTATTTAATAAATCTTAATTTCAACTAAAATCAAAAGTGTTCTAGGTTCCTTTAGTAAAAGAAGCTAAAATCACCTTATTTATGCAATGAAACTTGGTTGCTTATTGTGTTTCTCAATACAGAATAGTTCCTCATTATTACACAAGCTCTTTTTCTGTTGATAAGAGTTGAGATCATCATTATAACTTCATTATTTTAAAACTTTGACAACTCCTAATTCAAACTAGAGCATTACAACAAGAATGTACATCATGCTTAGATTATCAATGCGGATTGAACTTACGTTAGATTCATGTGATCCTTCAAGAGGTGTTGCCATGTTCGATGTTAAATTAAATTTGATTCAGACTCTAGTTCAATCTTTATTAACATGTTATCTTTGTTTGTTAGCATGTACACATTTATATATGTTTGCTTTATCTGCATTTAATTTGACTTTTTTTACATTTCACATGCCCATATTTAACAAGTTTTTTTACGGGAATCTTGAAAAAGCTCGGAATTTGTGGTGCTCATAATGGAAAATTTGAACAGTTAGCTTGCTGATTTTTTATTATGGCCGTGGGAATTTTTATTAGGAATATGTTTGGGTTGAGATTTTGCATTGTTGGCCTTAACTGGTTCTTAATAAACAGTTTGTTGCCATATTAAGCTTCATTGATGTATTATGGCCATATTGCTTTAGAGTGATTGCTATTTTTTTAACATATAGGATAAAAATATATAACTAAGAAATTTGTGAAACATATAGGATAAAACATTTGCGGTTGAACTTTGTTTTAGCTTCTACTTTCTTTGGTTATCTTTATAGACATCATCTCTCACCAAGCTCTTGGTAATTAAGATATTAATTGAATTGCAACATATTTAACATCTTTTTGAATCCTTTCAAAATTGAATTTGTTGCATATTAAAATATAGGCTGCCATAATACATCAATATAAGAACTCTAAAGATGCTTTAGATAGTTAGACAATGGAATGAATCTGAATTTCAACTAAAATCAAAAGTGTTCTTTGTTGCTTTAGTTAAAGAAGCTAAAATCACCTTATTTATGCAATAAAACTTGGTTGTTTATTCTATTTCTCAATACAGAATAGTTCCTTATTATTACACAAGCTCTTTTTATGTTGAAAAGAGTTGAGATCATCGTTATAACTTCATTATTTTAAGACTTTGACAACTCTTAATTCAAACTAGAGCATTACAAAAAGAACGTACATCATGCTTAGAGTATCAATACGTATTGAACTTACGTTAGATTCATGTGATCCTTCAAGAGGTGTTGCCATGTTCGATGTTAAATTAAATTTGATTCAGACTCTGGTTCAATCTTTATTAACACTTTATCTTCGTTTATTAGTGTTGAGAATTGTAACAAATAAAGGAGGAATAAAGGGTTATATTGGTAGGGTTATATTGGTAATTAGGAATATGCTAGGGTTTAAAAGGTGTAAGGCTATATAAAGGCCAAATTATTATTCAATAAAGTACCTTTTGCTCAAGTAAAAATCTTTTTGGTATCAGAGCCACCAGAGATCTAGGGTTAGCCACACAAAAAAAAAAAAAATAAAAAAAATAAAAAAATGCATAGCAGCATGCTTGTAGCAGCGCTATCGTAGCATGCTATCGTAGGCCGCCATCTGTAGCACCGCCGCCAGCCAGCGAGTGTTGCCTTCCTAGTCGCACCGCCTCCCTCTTCCTAGGCCGAGTCTTCCCTTTCTAGGCCACCACCTCTCTGTTTTTGATCTTTTATTGAAGGGAGCCCGTGTAGGGGAGGGCGATACCCCACGGATCCCAAGGAAGGGTAGAGATGAAGGGATAGAGACCTGAGACATTGATGTGAGGGAGAATCAAGAGAAGGGTCAAGAAGAGGAAGAAGAGGGCAAGGTTGTGATCTAAACACCTGAATACGTGTCGGATTAATGGAGGCTAACAAGAATCCGATGGAGGAGATCGTGAAGAAGTTAGATCCTGCAGACCTTGCGACCTTGATGCAGTTTATGAGGATGTCAATGGGTGAAAGTGCCACAAGGCCACCGTGCTGTGAAGGTGGAGCTTCCACCTATTGATCTAAAACTTCGATGGGCTAGCCACATACTTGAGTCGGTCACGTCGGGTAAGGTATACTCGGCGAGGGAAGAAATGCGGAGGGTTTTACGGCGGGTGGCGAGTAGAAGCCCGATTGAGGGTGCTATAGGGAGAGATGAGTGGAAGTCTACACACATGTTGGTGTACATCCGGCTTCGAACTTCGATGGTCCCATCTATTGCTGCCACCGTGGATGGTATTGAGAAGGTAAAGGATGTGCAGGGAAAAGTTGAGGAGGATTTATGATGGGGTGGGGGAATAATCCGAGGGTGTTCCGGATCAAGAGGAAATCTATCTGCTGCAGTCCCGGGGAGATAGGGGCGGTGCGAGAGTATTCCATAGAAGCTGGAGCGCTTGTGGTTAGAAAGCATGATCATTTCTCACCTCGAGCAAAGCTGCAAAGATCCCGAAGTGCAAAGAGAGAGGCATTGGTTCGAGGGAGCGGACTATGTTATTTCTCCGAGGGGTTGGCCCGATGTTTGAGCTGAAGGGCTGCGATGTTGTTAGCATGACGAAGATTCCCTCACTTGAGGAGGCGATGCTCGGCTATGATACTGGGGAAGAGAGCCGCATTAAGCTACATGCAGGGGGATAGGTGGACCTCGGGAGTAAAAGTCCGCTTTGGCTGTCTCCAACTTGGGAAACACGAGAGCCGGGGTTGAAACTTCGTGGGAGTGCTACAAGCTGCGGCGAGGTAGGCCACCGAAGCGGACATGCACTAAGCCACCGAAGGAGAGGAACTTCGGGTGGTGCGTGGCGGGCTGGAGGTCGTGGTCGTGAGCGTGGAGGTCGCAGAAGGTGGTGGAAGAGGAGGCTACGGGCAAATCGATGGTAGCGGATGGCGAGGGAGAGGCGGATGTGGTCTTTCTCGATGAAAATCATGAGTTCGTTTGGAGATGTTGAAGAGGAAGCAGAGTGGCGATCGATGGAGGCGAGAAGGGTGCGCAGTGAAGACACATCCACATCATCCGGGGGGTAACCGCTTCCTATGCTAACTTCGACCAAAGGTACTCACGATACACATGCTCTTGCCTCTATATCCACCTCAAGATCACCGGAATGGATAGTAGATTACGGTGCATCTCGACATGTGGCTGAGTGCTTGCTAGTGAGTTCTCGTCTTATAATCATCTAGCGGTGCCGGAGAGCATCGGGACCCGCTGATGGTGCAGACACGACTCGTGGTTGGTAAAGAGTGCTTGTGAGATGTACCGATTCTATGACTTTGTCCAATGTTTTGCATGCTCCTTCTTTTTCCGAGTGAATCATGTTATCCATTAGTGTCATTATTCTCCACCTAAAATGTGTTGTTATTTTTTGATATTCCCAAAGGTGATCTTCACGGAGAAGGGGAGTGGTCGGAGACTTGGGGCCTGCACGTGGCATAACGGATTTGTGGTACTGGATAGAGAGGGGATGGACTCGACCTTGACATCCATGGTTGAGAGTCTTTGGAGTAGGAGGAGTTAGGGCGAGGGTGGAGGATGTGTTCTTTGCTACATCACAGAGCATGGGACATTCTTCTTTTAGTTTGTTGAGTCGTTTGTATCCCGTCTTTGTATGAAAAAAGCAAATAAACGAAAGCTGGTGTGTGGCGCTTGTGAGTTTGGCAAGCTTACTAGAAGCTCTTATGTTAGTTACGGGAATAGGAGCTCTAGTGTTTTTGATTTAATACACTTTCGGATGTTTGGGGACCTTGTTACATTAGTTCTATGAATGGTTATCGTTATTTTGTGTCGTTTATTGATTGTTTCTCTCGTGTTACTTGGTTGTATTTGATGAGAAACAAGAGTGATGTATTGAATTGCTTCAAAGACTTTCACGGGGCTATTCAGACTCAATACTGAGGCGATAGTGAAGGTATTGAGGTCCGATAATGGGGACGGAGTATACCAACAAAGCGTTTGGGGAATACTTGTCGACTCAAGGGATACTGACACCAAACCACATGTCCATACACACCGACCACGAAGCGAGTAGCGAGAGAGGAAGAATAGACACTTGCTAGAGGTAGCCCAGTAGTATGATGATTTCAATGAATGTTCCAAAGCACTTGTGGGAGGCGGGCGGTGTTGACAGCAGCTCAATTGATCAACAGGGATGCCCTCAAGAGTGTTGGAGTGGAAGTCCCCTTGTGAGATCTTTGAAAGGAGATAATGGTGGGATCCTTCCATTAAAGGTGTTTGGATGTGTATGCTTTGTGAAGGATAACAGACCGTCGGTAGGAAAGTTGGATCCCAGGGCGGTAAAGTGTGTTTTTGTGGGATATTCTGCTACCCAGAAAGGATACGTGTCTTTGGAGCCCAGTTGAAAAAGAGGTTATTTGTGAGTATGGATGTGACATTTAGAGAATTCGAGCCATACTACACGCTGGAGGTGAACTCACCCTTTGGTGACTCACCCGATACTTCAGGTATGAGGCGAGAGGGGGAGAGCAGGAGTAGCGATGGTGAGAGACAGGTACATGTACCCTGTACTGTTGTGGTGGAGGAATCGGTTGAGGAACCGGAAGATGAGGAGGAGATGGAAAGCGAAGGGGGGTGAGACTCAAGCTTCGAGGGGGGGAGTTAAGGGTGTATCACGAGGAGGAGAAGGCAGAATGATGTAGAGGTGCCAGTAGTGCCAATTGTGCCCGCAAGTCCCTTGTCCCGGCCTACCCCGACTCCTGAGACACCTACACCATCCACCTCAAACTCAAATTGCACAGGTGATATGATTCCTCTGCCTTCTCCTGACCCCATGATTTTAAGGAGGACCTCTCGCAGCAATGCGGGACATCCTCCTGACCGTTTTGGTTTCCCACATGATATTGCTCAGTTTGTCTCATACTCTAACATTACATCACCTGTACATGGAGCATTCATTACATCATTGGACACTGTCTCTATACCCAAGTCTTGGCAGGTTGCTAAGGAAGATCCAAAGTGGAAGACAGCTATGCATGAAGAGCTTGGGGCCCTTGATAAGAACAAGACATGGGAGATAGTACCATTACCACCAGGCAAGAAGGCGGTTGGGTGCAAATGGGTCTTCACGAGTGAAGCATACTCGGAAGGGGAAAATTGACCGCTATAAGGCACGATTGGTGGCAAAGGGGTACAGTCAGACATATGGCATCGACTATGATGAGACCTTTGCACCAGTGGCGAAGATGAGCACAGTCCGGACCCTCGTCTCCCTTGCTGTGAATGGGGGATGGAAGTTACACCAGTTGGATGTGAAGAATGCATTTCTCCATGGGGATTTACTGGAGGAGGTGTACATGGAGATACCCCCAGGCTTCGGCACAAAACAAACAGTAGGCAAGGTATGTAGGTTGAGGAAGTCACTGTATGGATTGAAACAGTCTCCTCGAGCTTGGTTTGACAGGTTCAGGAGAGCTATGATAGGTGTGGGCTATCAGCAGATCAACGCAGATCATACAGTATTCTTCCGACAACATGGAGGTCACACCACGATGCTCGCTGTGTATGTTGATGACATGATCATTACTGGGGATGATGAGGGAGAGATTGCTCGGTGAAAGGCGAGGCCCGGGCAAGGAGTTTGAGGTGAAAGATCTAGGGGCAGCTAAGATACTTCCTTGGGATTGAGGTAGCTTCGTGGAAAAGAGGGGTGGTTCTATCCCGGAGAAAATATGTGTTAGACTTGCTCAAAGAGACGGGCATCTTTGGGATGCAAACCGGCTACTTCTCAATCGATCGAAGTTCAAAGTCGAGTCGCGAAGCGGGAGAGCAGGTTGATCGCTGAAGCGGTACCGAGAGGCTGGTAGGCGGTTGATCTATCTCGAGTCACACTCGTCCCGACATCTCATTTGCGGTAAGTGTGGTGAGTCGTTACATGCATGATCAAGGAAAGGCCACATGGAAGTGGTGTATCGAATCTGCGATATCCCGAAGAGTGCACCGGGGAAGGGCTAATCTTCGGGAAGAATGGACACTTGGGCATTGAGGGATATTGTGATCTTGGCTGGGCAAGTTGTCTTGATGATAGGAGGTCTACATCGGGGTATTGCATGTTTGTAGGGGGCAACTTAGTCTCTTGGAAGAGCAAGAAAGCGGTCGGTAGTTTCGAGATCGACTGCGAGGCAGAAATCTGAGAGCCATGGCTTTAGGAGTTGCTTGAGATGTTGTGGTTGAGAGCCCTATTGGTAGAGCTCAAGGTGGACCAAGGAGCCCGAGATGAAGTTGTGGTGTGACAGCGAGTCGGCAATCAGCATTACTAATAATCCGGTGCAGACCACGACGAGGGACTAAGCATGTGGAGATTGATAGATTCTTCATCAAGGAAAAAATTGAATAACGGACTACTTGAAGCTAAGTCATGTGACTCTTGGAGATCAAGTGGTATTTGCCTCACCAAGGGACTTAATTCAATAAATTTATCCAGGTTGTGTGACAAGATGGGCTTAGTGGATATCTTTTGCCCATCTTGAGGGGGAGTGTTGAGAATTGTAACAAATAAAGGAGGAATAAAGGGTTATATTGGTAGGGTTATATTGGTAATTAGGAATATGCTAGGGGTTTTAAAAGGTGTAAGGCTATATAAAGGCCAAATTATTATTCAATAAAAGTACATTTTGCTCAAGTAAAAATCTTTT
>CM055437.1:3462026-3464526 GCA_029228465.1 Salix viminalis
AGGAAGTATATGTTGAGCAACCAGCTGGATTTTGTAGTAAAAGGAGAAGAAGAAAAGGTGTGCAGATTAAAGAAAGCTCTTTACGGGCTTAAACAAACACCAAGAGCATGGAACTCAAGAATTGATGGCTATCTTTCTCAGAAGGGGTTTACAAAATGCCCGTATGAACATGCATTATATGTGAAGAAAAACTTGCATGGTAGAATAATGTTTGTTTGTTTATACGTGGATGATATTCTGTTCACAGGGGATGATCCTACAATGATTCAAGATTTCAAGCAATCCATGGTAAAGGAATTTGAGATGACAGACTTAGGTCTTCTAGCATATTTTCTGGGATTAGAAGTGAAGCAATGCAGTAATGGAATTTTCGTTTCTCAAGCCAAGTATGCAACAGAAGTGTTAAAGAAATTTGCTATGGAAGATTATGATCCAGCAGACAATCCAGTTGAGTATGGAACGAGGTTAACTAAAGAAGGAGAAGGAGATTTAGTTAATCCTACATATTACAAAAGTATTGTGGGGTGTTTGCGTTATCTAACTTGTACCAGACCAGGCATTCTGTTTGGAGTTGGTTTGGTTAGCAGATACATGGAGAGACCAAGGAGTTCACATTTGAAGGCAGCAAAGAGGATCCTTCGGTTTATTAAAGGAACATTAAACTATGGATTATGTTATTCATCATCACAGAATTTCAAAATCACAGGTTATAGTGATAGTGATTGGGCAGGAAGCTTGGAAGACAGGAAAAGCACAACTAGATTCATATTTTTCATGGGAGAAACAGCATTCACATGGACATCCAAGAAACAATCTATTGTTGCATTATCAACATGTGAAGCAGAATACATTGCTGCTGCATCATGTATGTGTCATGCAATATGGCTAAGGAAATTGATGGAAAATCTGCAACAGAAACAGAGTGAAGCCACAAGAATTTTCGTTGATAACAAGTCTGCTATAGCTCTTGCAAAGAATCCAGTGCATCATGAACGTTCAAAGCATATTGATACTCGATTTCATTTTATTAGAGAGCACATAAAAGAAGGCGATGTGGAGTTAGTTCATGTCAACACTCATGAACAGATTGCTGATATTTTTACAAAGCCATTGAAGACTGAAGTTTTTTGTTATCTGCAGAAGAAGCTTGGAATCGTGAAGATTGATGAAACAAGTTTAAGAGGGGTGAATGTTAGTTATTAAACTTATTTATCAAGATTAGTATTGAAGAGTCGCATCTATTAGTATTGAAGAGTCGCAACTATTAATGTCTATATATATTGTATGAATCTCATAATGACAAAGTGTGAGAGTACCATTTTCATATGTATTGTATTCTACCAAATTAGAGAGTGTGCAGCCTAAACCTTTTTCTTTTCTATTCTCTATTTCTGCCAAATTTCCAACAATTCTGCACTTGCTTCATGACACCCGGGTGCCTTAACAGCTCTGTCATTGCCCATTCGAGAACTATGTGAGTGGTATCAGTTCCAGCTGCAAACATCTCCTGCAACGGATTCTAAGAACATCAGAAACCAAATGGCCAAATACCAACGAGCTACCTGCTCATTTGAATCCTTAAAAAGTCCCAGTTTAAAGATTTGGTAGCGTACCCAGTTTATATATATATATATATATATATATATATATATATATATATATATATATATATATATATATAAAACCTACATGCATCAATAAATTTTAGTTATATCTGCAATGTCTCTAGCAGAAAAATCTTTAGAGGAATATATAAAACTGACCAAATTCGCCACTCTCTTGCAAAAGTAATGACATAAAGAATAAAGCGAAGAGCTCTCATGTAGGTATATTAACAAAAATAAGTAATGCCACCAAAATATAGGTGCTTTTTATGATGAAATCTTATAAACATGATTGTTGAAAAACTTGCATGGAAAGATTATGGTGTCAGTGAATCTGTTGGCTAAATATTAATATCTCATTTGCTGTGCCAAATAATGAAGGAAAATGGATTTTTTTTAATTATTATTATTATTATTAATTTGACATGAGGAAACGAGTAATTTGCAGAGACAAGCAGTTTGTCCCTGCAGTTTTATGATTGAAGCTCAAACGTGACAGCTTATAAGCAGCTGATTCTAGTGTCTAAGCTCCAACATGACAAGGACTAAGGCAGGAGTAAAGTCGTCCCCAAGTTCTGCTTTCTTTTTACAAGCAAACCAGAAGTAGCAGCTTTTATTTGGAAAGACATTTACAGATTCAAGATGACAGAGTAATAAGATCCAGACACATCTGGCGTCAATCGAAGTCGCGGTTTTGCAACGGCGTCGCAGGGGGAATCGTCCCCGTGCATCGAGATGCCAAAAGCTTCTGTATTGTCTACATCCATGGCTTCGACGCCGAGAGGAAGCTTCGATCAAAGCCGTGGAGGAGCCGAAGCTAAAGCAATTTCAATGGTCTGCTATACCAAATGTGATAGTCAGGCGACTTCTTCTACCCTGCTCCAAATGGTATCGAC
>CM055437.1:3469526-3539585 GCA_029228465.1 Salix viminalis
TCTTTAATAGATTTCAGCGATTATAATATTGCTATCAACCAGCTTAACTGCTTAGTAACTGTTAAAAAAATATTTAACCATCAACACATTCAGTTCAAGACAAAAAAAAATCATCTTTCATTCATTTTATTGATTACAGATTTACATCAACCAATTAAATAACCATCAAAACAATTAATACATACTAAATAATTAATCAATTATGGTCTTGCAATACTCAAATTACAATTACTGATCTTTTATAAATTTTATCGCTTATAATTTTTAAATTTCTAAATTGAATTATTATCTGAGTATTTGAGCTTATAACAATAATCAACTAATTCAATACATAAAAAAAATTATAGCATGATTTAAAATTTACAATTCTCTATTTATCAACTAAAAAATTCTTTGTTTACCACATAAATAATCAGTTTGCTATATATAAAAAGCCCGGCGCAACGCGCGGGCTAATTTTGCTAGTCTTTCTCTAAAAAAACCCGAACAAAAATGCAAAACAAATAAAGAAATGCAATAATCTATGTATGAAAAGTCATAAACTTGGGCTCGGCTATTCTTGTTCTGCTGTATGAACAGGCTCGGTGTCCCTTCACACATTTTGATCCTATCTTTGCCTTACAATCTGATACTTGTCGTTTCAAAATCTCACCCCATTTTCATACGGTGAAACAGAGTAGAAACGTAATATCCAGCATCCACACATCCAGAGCTTCAAAAAGTCTATCACGGTGATGGAAACTAAAGCTAGAAATTAATTTCCGGTTTTGTCTTATAGCTTCAGTAATTCCAATATATGCACGTCAGTGTGTTAAAATCAGCGATAGAACGACGAATCACGGCCTCTGGAAATTTTGCATTCCAAGGGAAATGACATCTCGTTGGAAAGTCTTACGAATCAGGGCATCTGCAGCGGGCGTGCCAAACTGAGGAGCCAAAAATAAAAAAGTAATATTTTCGGCACTTCAATGGCAGTGCTATATGCACAGCCAAAATTGGCTTTGCTTGCATGAGCTGCTATTTGTAGCAGCTCATGCGTAGAGAGCCAAAAATTTTGAGGACAAAATTTTGGGCCACGTGTTCCTGCATGTTATATATATATACTAGACAATGCCCTCGTGTTTCGCCGTGGACGGCATAATATTTTTTTCAATGTAAAAAATATTAATTGTGTGTATTTTTTTATTATAATATAAATTTAGCTAAAATAATAAATCTGTGTAGAATTCATGTCAAGTGCAAGTTTTCTATAAAATATATGAATTTAAAATCGATATAAATTTATCTGTTTAGTAGTTTCAAACGAAATAACCAGCATAAATTTATCATCATCATTAAAAAAAGCAAGAAAACTTCGGATATCCCGAATTATTAAGTTCACTGTATTAAGATTAGTTCATTTTATAATTCAATTTAAATCAAACAAAAATAAAATATAAATTGTGAAAATACCTACAATAATCAAATAAAAAAAAAATAAGTTGTTAATTTTATATCAACAAAAAGACAAAAACATAGATTGAAAATTCATCCTGACGTTATTGTCATTTTCATTGCTATAAAAGCTAAAATTATTACTAACATTACAGCCAAAACAATTAAAATAATTAAATTGTCATGAAAAATTAAAAAAAAAAGCAAAAGATTTTTATAAAACAACAATAAAAAATAATAACTAAAATTATCATTATTATTGCATAAATAATAAAATCATAAAATCTAAAGAACAAATAAAGAAACAGAAAACAAAAATAAATGAATAAAGGGAAAAATAGAGTAATATTACTTTTAAAATGATCACCGATATAAATTAAAATTTCAGGAAAATCTTTACAAAAAAAATCAAAAGATTTTTTATAAAAAAAATAATAACTAAAATTATCATTATTATTACGCAAATAATAAAATTATAAAAATCATCTAATCCAAAGAACAAATAAAAATAAAAGAAAACATCTAGCCATGGCACCCGCGCCTCGTCGCGGGTGGAATCATATTTTTTTTCAACGTAAAAAAATATTTATTATGTATGATTTTTTTTATCATAGCATAAATTTAGACAAAATAATAAATCTGTATATAATTTTTATGAAGTGCAAGTTTTGTATAAAATATATAAATTTTAAATGAATATAAATTTATTTGTTTAGTAGGTTTCAATGAAATATCCAGTATAAAATACGTTGTAATTTTCTATCAACAATAAGTTGCACTGTGGATTGCAATAGTCTTTTTTTTTTCATCATATGAACAGTGGAATAACATTTTCATCTTATTTGAGGATATTATGATTATTGTACTATGCACATAAATGAAAGAAATTGAAAATCTCTCTAATACCATGATATTATTTAAAGCACATTTTACATAATAAAATGAATATATAAAAAACTAATATACATTTTTAGAAGTTCTACGCCGCACGTGTCATCCAAAATGTGCATGAGCTTTGAAATTGGCGTCGCGCCCGAAGACGCGCCCATAACACCGCTATAGAAAATATAATTGGTAAATTACCAATACACCCCTATAACCAACTCTTGGATTTTGTATTATAGGGGGTATATACGTACTTATAGAACTCGTGGTGCGCATCAGCTGATCCAGACACACTGATTATAAAAAAGGGTCAGAGGATTAGTCATGGTGCGCTTAAGTTAACCCAGAGACCCCGGTTATAAAAAAATATATAAGTGGAAAAAAAATATAAGCATGAAAGCACTGTAGCAATCCATATTGTTTTTTTTTTAAATCACTCCGGGAATTAGTCGTGGTGTGCTTAAGCTAGACTAGAGACCCCAGTCATAAAAAAATTATATAAGTGAACAAAAAAACGTATAAGGAAAAAAATAAAAAATAATAATAAATTGGTCCGGAGATTAGTCATGGTGTGTCCATGCTGGCTTGGACACCCCGATTATCAAAAAACAGATTTGGTCCGAGGAGTAGTGGTGGTGCACTTGAGCTGGCCCGGAGATCGTGGTTATAAAAAAATATATATAAGTGAAAAAAAGAGTTTAAGCTGGCTGAGAGACCATGGTTACAAAAAAATATATAAGCGAAAGAAAACAAAAAAAAAAGTATAAGCGTGAAAGAACTGTAGCAATCCATATTGTTTTTTAAAAAAAATCGGCCCAAGAATTAGTCGTGGTGTGCTTAAGCTGGTTGGAGATCCCGGTTATAAAAAAAAAAATGTATAAGTGAATAAAACAAAAGTATAAAAAAAAAGAAAAAAAAAATGTACCAGCAGGAAAGCACTTTAGGAAAAAAATGTGAGTCCGGGGATTGTCGTGGTATAAATAAGTTGGTCTGGACACCCTGGTTATCAAAAAAAATTGGATATAGAGATTAATCGTGGTGCATTTAAGCGAACTCGGACACCCCGATTATTAAAAAACAAAAAACCAAAAAAAATATATAAGTAGAAAAAGAAAAAAATATAATAAGAAAAAAATGAAAAAAAAATATAATAAGGAAAAAAATACAAAAAAAAAGGCAAAAAAAGAAGCAAAAAAGCAGGGAGGAAAAAAAAGAAGAAAAGAATAATTAGAAAAAAAAGCAGAAGAAGAAAGCGAAAAAAAAAGAGGAGCGTAATCATAAAATAAAAAAAAGCAAAAAAAACAACATCATTGCAATCCACGATTGCCTGAGTGCTGACACTGATCGTGGAGTGCACTAATAAAAACAAGCGTATTATATATATAGTAATATATATTAAAAAATAATGTAAATATATATAGAAAATAATGTAATATATATATATATATATATTAGAAAATAATATAACTATATCAAAAATATTTATTTTTATTTTTATTTAAAAATATCTTAACAAGAAAATAAAAAATTATATATAAAATTAATAATTATATTGTTGGAGTGTTTTTTAGAAGCAATTATTTAATTATATAACTTATTCCTATTAATTATATAATTAATGGCATAATTAAACTACATACAAAATAATTGTATTATATTTAAAATAATATAAAAAATGGCTCTCCAAAATAGCTTTTACCACTGGAGCACACATCAACAAAAAAACCATATTTATAATATTCAAAGTGTGATTTTAGAGATTTGCCTCTCTAAAATGCCACTCCCCGCTACAGATGCTCTCACAGCTGGAGGAAGTGTTTTTAGATTAATTTTTATTTAATTTTGGGCGGTGAATGTTGCATCTTTTTTTTTATATAACCGGGGTATCCGGGCCAGCTTACGCGCACCACAACTAATCCCCGGACTCACTGAACATCCTGCAAACCCAGTGAGCATGTAAGGCATCGCGGGGTGACAGGCGTTCATGATGGGACTTGAACCCTGATGCAGAATAAAAAAATAAGTCCCTTCAACTACTGAATGTTGGATCTTGCTTGATGTCGTGTTTGCGTGGAAAATATGATTTATGGTTGGAAAATGCTGGGGGAGATGATAAAATTAGTGTCGTTATCTAGGAATTCGAGTGAACTGGAAATTCCATCATTAAACATTATTGTTTACTGACTATTTTTTAAAATAATTTCTGTATATATTAAAATTTTATTTTTAATACCAGCTAAAAACAATAATTTAAAGTAAATAAAAAAATAAATAACTTTTAATTTTCATAAAAAAATATTTTTGTTAAAGCGTTTTTTTTCAACCTCAACCACAACAGCAACCACAATATCAAACACACCCTTAATCATATATGCCACGTTTCAAATTATATTTAACTTAAAAGACATTATTTTTATATATTTTTTCAAGCACAATTTAAACATATATTGTTTATGCACACCGAGGCCTACAAACATGCACACGGGCTAGGTGCACCGAGCTTCTACACCTTAACGCTAAGCCTTAGTGCTACGGAGCCCACATTCATTTTTTGATCTTATTAATTTGTTTCTTTTAATTTATTTTTGTTTTGAATTCTCTAAAATCAAATCGTATTTTTAAATTTAATAAAAAAAATTATAGAAAAATAATTAAAATTGAATAAAAAAACATTTTTAATCCTTATAAAATTAAAATAGTTAATCTTATTTCAAATTTCAACAATAAAAAAAATACTTCCTAAACATTTTAGATGTTTTTCACAGTTTTTCAGCACAAGTTTGAATTGTTTTTTCAATGAAGATAAAATATGAATATTGAATAATACACACACACACACACAAATTGAGATTATTTATATTTTTTATATTTACTTAATGTTATAAGCTTATTTAAATTTAAAAATATAACATAAACTTTTTTAATTAACAATATTGATTTTTCATGATAATATTTTAATTTAAATAAAAAACAAATATTCTAAAAATAGATTATCACAAATACTCATATATTGATGGCGACAATATTAATAAATTCTGATTTTAACTCTTAATAAAAAAATAAATTGTCATCGCAATGTTTTTCTCAGTGTAATTTGCAGAGAGAGAGAGAGAGAGAGAGAGAGTTTATAAGCATTACATACACATTCGAGTTTTTTTATCCTCCTCCGAAAATGGAGTTGCAACGGCATGAAGAGGAAATTTTATGTGGATGGTAGTGCCAGGGCATTCATTCATGTCCAAATCATCCCCGATTGCTCCACCGGGCAAGGCCCAGTCAAACCTGTTAACGAGATTTGCTAACACAAGCTCGTTAGCTGCCATGGCGAATGAAATTCTTGGGCAACCTCTCCTACCTGCTCCGAAAGGAATCAATTGAAAATCATGTCCTCTGAAATCTATAGAGCTATTCAAGAACCTTTCAGGTCTGTACTCTTCAGTCTGGTCCCATGTGGCCGGGCCTCTTCCGATTGCCTAGGCATTGATCATCACCATTGTTCCTGCTGCAATATCATATATATATATATATATATATATATATATATATATATATATATATATATATATGCATCAATACCACCTGATTATGATGTTTTCATGATCAAGAAATGGTTGGAATTACCATTTGTGTTCCTTATACACACCCATGATCATGGAGATAGATCATGGGATCAATTGATTGATCATGGTTAATTATCTCCTTGATGGAAGGAGAAAATTGAAAAATAAATTAATGAGTGGGGTCCCTGATCTACCTATAAATAATAGCTTGTGTACTATATCTACGGCTACTGGTAGACATAGATCAGAAGGTTCCTCTCGTAAAATTTTTATTATTTTAAAGTTGTATTGTTGTTTCTGCTTTGGGAAAAGCTTTGTTGCTGCTTCAATCGGGAATTCATTTTGGTACTTAAGCAATAATGGGTAAAGGTATTTATAATCTAAATTTCCACTGCTATATGAATTTAACATTTGATTATATAAAGTATGTATAACAGAAATATCTTCATGGTGTGTTAAGTATAATTTCTTTGTCATAATCTTATCATCATGAGGAAACCACATGAAAGTACCAAGGATTTTGTACAAAAAAAAATGGATTCGAGGAAAACTCACCCTCCAGAAAATTTGTGTGCCTCTTCTATCATAAATTTTTACAAAAGATGCATATCCTGATTTGAACTCTAAACTTACTGTGTAGCTCAAGTTTTTTGTCAATCACATAGGTTACTATTTTCTCAAAATCCTAGATACTGTCTCACTATTCATAGTTAATGGTATGTGGCATCTCATTCGTCGCACGCACTACGGTCTGTATTTCCTGACATTATGGCATTAATTTGATTTTCATGTTCTACAAATATAGGATTTATCCATAATCCAAATCACAGCGTTGCAAAATTTCAGACGAAAGAGATGCAGAGAGAGAATTTCATACCAAAATGAGAGCTTTGACGGTCACTCTAGCAATCGGAAAGCCGGTCAAGTTATCCTTTTGAAGCTCCAACAAAACATCCACAAAATCCAGTTGATCTTCTCCATGAACACTTCCACCTGTTTTACTAACCACATGCTCTTTGATCACTCCATCTAGAAACCTATCAAATTCCTTCGCAACTCTGTCCACGTAGCATTAAAACCATTAACATGGTTTAGCCACCGAAGCCATGGGATGAACTCCCCCACAGTCAGACCACCAAGTAATACCATAAACTCTCCTAGTAACTCCTTAAACCTCATCCCACCCTTACCTTCACTGTGTTTCCTTTGTTAGATCTAGCATTTCATAGCATAAAGAAATGATGTTCATGTCGAATTATCAAGAACACATAAACTATAAAGCGGAAGCGTACCTGAATCCATATCCGGAAGTCGCTATCCAGAGTCGTACGGATGGCCTTCCAGATTAACACGTTCACCTTAGAGAGCCCTTTGATTCTCTCTACCTTAGCCTTATTTTCTCTCGATAATGGGATGTCGGTGTGAGAATGTCGAGCGTGTAATCAGGGGACCATGACCATATATATAGGCAACCAAGTGCCTTTTGGTATTCATGCCTTTTGGCATTCCCATCCCTTTGGTATTCCTATTTTTAGCCCATCACTAAAATAGGAATAACCCGTAATCTCTACACATTAAAGGTCCACACCCTATTAGATACACCAAAACCCAATTGCCTAAAAATACTTAGCGGATCATTTTTTTTAATTAGGCTTCACCTTATTTGGCGAGTCCACAAACACATAATTATTCTCATATAAAGCTAGCGTTGGATTAATGATCCAACAATCTCCCACATGGGCTATATGTATAACCTTATAATTATGTTTTGCAAAAATAACCAAATGAGCTCAATCTTTGCTTTGTCATTAACAAATGTATCTATAACCAATCCGGTCCAATAATCATACCAACATAGGATCTAAAGCGGTTTTACGTTACAATTATCAGTAACTCAACCTATCAAAGGTCACGTATGCCAATACAATTAAATGACATGGATCATGATGTGGATGTGTAGTATGGAAATTTCATGCAATATGATCTTAACATGCCTATTTCCAAGCTGGTCCACCCTTAAAACTTAGTGAGATCAAACCATACTAAAAATCGAGTGTAAATTAAACCAAAAACTTTATTTACGAGAAAATAACCTCATAAATATTCATAAACTGAAAAATTGTCTATATTATAAAAAGCATCACGAAATTACAAACTCCCTTTTAAAACTGAATACTATCAATTGCCAAAACCACCCATACGAGCGATATGCTCATGAAACATTTTGGGTGGCAATCCCTTAGTAAGCGGATCCATAACCATGGAGTTTGTACTCGATATGCTCTATAGACAATTGTCTACTCTGAACTCTTTCTTTAACAACTAGGAACTTGATGTCGATGTGTTTCGACTTGACGAGCTCCTATTGTTATTGGAATATAAAACTGCCGACTTATTGTCACAAAATAATTTTAGTGGTCTTTCAATATCATCCACTATCGCGCGACCCAGTGACAAAATTCTGCAGCCATACTCCATGATTGGATGCCTCATAACATGCTATGAACTTCGGTGCCATCGTGGAAGAGGCTATAAGTGACTGTTTAGCACTCTTCGGGAGACGGCACCTCCGACTAGCATGTAAATATAGCTAGATGTAGATTTCATGCTATCTTGGCATCCAGCAAAATCGAGTCGCTATACCCAATGATCTCGGATTAGCCAAACTCCGATATGTGAGCATGTAGTCTTTTGTTCTCTGTAAGTACCCAGTAAGACCCGTTTAGCTGCTTTCCAATGGTCTATTCTGGATTGCTTAAATATCTGCCCGAGTATCGGGTAATATGCGCAATATCGGGACTGCGTACAAACTTGAGCATACATTAGACTCCCTACTCTTTGAAGCATAAGGAATCTTACGTATTTCTCTTTTCTCAAAATCATTCTTAGGGCTGATTGAGACTAAATTTGTCTCCCTTAGCCACGAGGGGGTATCTCCGGTTTACTGATCTTGCATGCCATATCTCTTAAGAACCTTTTTCGATATAGCTCTTTTTGTGATAATCCAAGAATACCTCGAGAGCGATCTCGATGTATCATGAATACCTAATACAAAAGAGGCTTCACCAAGATCTTTCATCTCAAAATTCTTAGCTAGAAATTTCTTGGTTTTAGATGCAATAAGCCCTATATCATCTGGCTGGCAAGCAAGATGTCATCGACATACAAAACCAGGGAAAATATATTTACTCCCACGAGAACTTATGGTATATACAATCATCGACCAAATTCATCTCAAAACCAAGCGAGATGATCACTTGATGAAACTTGAAATACCATTGTCGAGATGCTTGTTTGAGTCCATAGATGGATTTCTTAAGTTTGCAAACCATATTCTTTGGGTCTCCGGACACAAAGTTTTTACGGGTTGCAACATATAGATCGTCTCATCAATGTTACCATTGAGAAAGCGCTGTCTTTACATCCATCGATGTAACTCAAGATTGAAATGTGCCACAAATGCCATTATAGTTCTGAAAGAGTCTTTTCGAAGATACCGGAGAGAAAGTCTCTTTATAATCGATACCTTCTTTTACGTGTAAAGCCCTTTGCAACAAGACGTGCCTTTGTACTTCTCCACATCACCTTTCGAATCCCTTTTTTGGTCTTAAATATCCATTTGCAACCAATAGGGTTTCACACCTTCAGGTAATGGGACAAGATCCCTGCGTTGTTGTCTTTCATTGACTTAATCTCCTCATTCATAGCATAAATCCACTTTTGAGAGTTAGAACATTCAATGGCTTGATGGAAGTTGATAAGATCATCTTCCATCACTCCAATATCTACCTCATGTTCTTGGAGAAATACAATATAATCATCTGATATTGCACTTCTCTTCTCTCTAGTGGATCTTCTTAATGGCATAGATTCTAGAGGTGCTCGAGTTTGTTCTTCTGGAACAAATTCTTGAATAGGAGGTGCTTCGACATTGTCTTGAACATGGTCAAAATTAGAATCTTGACCAATGGTCAAAATTAGAATCTTGACCAATGGTCAAAATTAGAATCTTGACCAATGCTAATGACACCTGTGGGAATATCAATATATTCCTCTTCAAAGACAAAGTCTTTATCTTTATCACCTCCCACAAACATGACATCCTCAAAGAATCGGGCATTTCCCGTCTCGAAAATCGACCTAGTTGTGGGATCATAAAATTTATACCCCCTGGATCTTTCCGAGTATCCAATAAAATAGCAACTTACCATCCTACAGTCCAGTTTCTTTTCATTAGGCCTATAAGGCCTTGCCTCATTGGACATCCCCAAACATGTAAGTGTTTTTAGACTAGGTTTCTTACTGTCCAAAGTTCATAAGGGGTTTTGGTAGTGGCTTTGAGTGGGTACTTTCGATTAAGGATATATCTTTGCGAGTCTTAAGTGCTTCTTCCCCGAGTGATTTTGGTAAGGTAGAATGACTAATCATACTCCTTACCATGTCCTTAAAGCGTTCTGTTTAGTCTTTTCGACAACACCATTCATAGTGGGCGAACCCTAGGCATAGTGTACTATGTGGGGACGATACCGTATTCATTTAGGAATTTAGCAAATGCTCACGGGCGTTGTTCTCTTGAGCCAGTCATATCTACCATAGTACTCACCACCCGCGGTCGGATCGGCGGCTTTTAATCTTTTCTTGAGTTGATTTTCAACTTCAGCTTTATAACTTCTGAACACATCCAGTGACTGTGATTTTTCACTTATGAGATATACATAGCCATATCTGGAAAAATCATCTATGAACGTTATGAAATATTGTTGACCATTCCAAGCGACCGTAGGAAATTGCCCACAAATATCCGTATGTATTAGTTCTAAGATGTCCATAGTCTTGTTGGCTACAAATCTCCTTGTATTGGTTTGTTTTCCCTTAATACAATTAACACAAATGCCAAAATTTGTAAAATCTAAGGGATCGAGAATTTCATCTGACACAAGTCTCTCTATTCTCTTTTTAGAGATATGACCTAATCGTTTGTGCCATAATATACCTGAATTCTCGATAGTTAATTTTCTCTTGGTACCTCGTGTACTTAATTGCAGGGATTCATTAAATGAAACAATTGTATCAATCAAATATAGATTATCATAACCAGATAAACAACCGGAACCAGATAATTTGGAATCATAAAACAAACTAAATTTTCCATTTTTGAATGAACAAGAATAACCAGATTTCTCCAAAACAGAAATAGAAATCAAATTTCGTCTAAAAGACGGTACAATAAAAGTTTCGTTAAGATCCAAATAAAATCCGGTCTTTAACAATAATCTAAATTTTCCAATTGCCTCAACTTCAACCGTCTTGCCATCGCCTACATAGATGTATCTTTCAACATCATTTGGCTTTCGACAACTCAGGCAACCCTGCATAGACACACTGATGTGAGTTGTTGCACCAGAATCTAACCACCACGTGTGTCTAGGTACCGAAGTTAAATTAACTTCAGAACAAACCAAAGCAAGAAGCATACCTTTCTTAGCACGCCAAGCGTGTTAGTTGGTGCATTGCTTCTTTTTATGCCCTTTAGCACCACAAAAGAAACAACTACTACCAATAGAATCATGTGATTTCGTTAATTGTTTCTTTTGAGGTATTGTACCTGCAGCATCCTTAACGTTCTTTCTTTTCCTTCCCTTATCTTTAAAGGCAGAGGCTAAGTGAGCACTCTCTGTCCTATCTTGCTTAAGCCTTCCTCTTCCTGAACACAGTGTGAGATGAGCTCATTCAGAGACCAAGTCTCTTTCTGACAATTGTAGCTCACCTTAAACTGGTTAAATTGTGCAAGAAGGGATATTAAAACCAGATGCACTAGCAAGTCCTCAGAGAGTTCAAGCTGAAGTGCTTTGAGCTTGGAAGCAAGATGAGACATCTCCATAATGTACTCCCTTACATTGCTTTTGCCTTTATACTTCATTGAAATGAGACTTGTCAAGACTGTATCGATTTCAGCCTTTTCATTCTTAACGAATCTCTTTTCAATATTGGCAAGGAATTCCTTAGCTGTAGTGATTTGATCAGACATTGTGCCCCTGAATGCTTCTGGAATGGCTCTCTTCATGATCATCATACACATGCGATTTGATTTCTCCCACCTTTCCATATCCCTCTTTTCATCAGAGGTACTCTCATCCTTAAGAGGTGGGGGAGAATCAGTCCTTAATGCAAGGTCGAGATCTATAACTCCAAGAACAATCAAAAGATTTTCTTTCCAAGACTTGAAGTTAGAGCCATTAAGCATAGGAATTGAGTTGATATTGGCAATTATATTAGCAGGATTAATCGTTGAAAAGAGAACAACAACAATTGAAACATGCTCATGTACTAAACTTATCTTAAAACCAAATTAATTCAAATAAAGGTAAAACCCATCTTAAGATATCGGGCACTCCATTAATATTTTATCTTTGGATAAAAAATCAATTTGTAAGTGATATCTTAATGTAGTAATCAAACATTGATAATAAAAACATGTCAAAAAATAAATCGGCCTTTGGGTCGATTAATTAGACACATGTAAAACCAAATAATCATCACAGTGCACATGCATTTACTTTAAATATTGACCTTCCTTTGGGCCGATCAATAAGAACATAAAATGCATACACATAACCCTTTATATTTCAAAATAAAATTAATCTCCACAAAAGAGGTCACTTTGATGACATATTGTTTTAATTAATTCATTGCAAAATATATATCAATATATCAATATATGAAAAATAAATTTGCACCATTTTTTTAACAAAGTCAACGGTCAAAGTCAACTGTTGACTTTGACCATTGACCTTGCGGCTGGACCGGGTCGGGCCAACTCGGATCCTAAACCAGCCTGCTTAATCCATATTTTATTATGGGCTAAAATTTTCTACAGGCCAAAGCCCATAATACAGCATAATTTATGTGGGCCTAAAGCCCACAAGCCTTGTTTGTTTGTTGTGGGCCGAAACCCACAGCCCTAAAAAATTGCCGCCACAGGCCTGTTAAAAGGCATTCTCGGTGCAGCCGGCTGCATCTTGCAGTCCCTTTGGCAGCTGTTACGTAACAACTGCCCCCTTAATTGTCTCTTAATTATGTAATTGCACTGGCAGCCTGCCAGTGCAATTGTTTCATATTCCTTTTTTTTTCTCTTCATCTTCACTATCCTTCACCAGCCTTCACTGGCGCTGGCCTTCAAATCTTGTCTTCACTGGCAGCCTATGGGCTGCCAGTTTTATTCCCTTAACACTGGCAGCCTACGGGCTGCCACTGTTACTTATCTTCGCTGGCAGTCTACGGGATGCCAGTATAAATTCCAGCATCACTGCCAGCCAACGGGCTGCCAGTTGCATCACCAGCGCTGGCTTTGCAAGCCTGCGCTGGTGTTATATATATATATATATAAATTATTTTATATATCTACATAATATATAAACACACATACTGGTTTAAATCTTCAACTAGCAGCAGTTTATTTCAACTAACAGTCTAAAACCGACTCATCTCTAATCTGCACCGGTAAATCCAGTTCTGTTTACTTGAGTTTTCTAATTAGTTTCCTAATAATTCAACATGAAGTGGCTCTGATACCACTTGTTAGATCTAGCATTTCATAGCATAAAGAAATGATGTTCATGTCGAATTATCAAGAACACATAAATTATAAAGTGAAAGCGTACCTGAATCCATATCCGGAAGTCACTATCAAGAGTCGTAAGAAAGGCCTTCCAAATTAACACGTTCACCTTAAAGAGCCCTTTGATTCTCTCTACCTTAGCCTTATTTTCTCTCTGATAATGGGATGTCAGTGTGAGAATGTCGAACGTGTAATCTGGGGACCATGACCATATATATAGGCAACCAAGTGCCTTTTGGCATTCCCACCCTTTGGTATTCCTATTTTAGCCCATCACTAAAATAGGAATAACCCCGTAATCTCTACACATTAAAGGTCCACACCCTATTAGATACACCAAAACCCAATTGCCTAAAAATACTTAGCAGATCATTTTTTAATTAGGCTTCACCTTATTTGACAGTCCAGAAACACATAATTGTTCTCATATAAGCCCAACGTTGGATTAATGATCCAACATCCTTCCCAAAGCAACCCTACATATAATGTCATTTGTAAGAGTTGCAAACATTTCACTTAGATTAACTGGCAATGACAGAGAAGAAGACTTTTTTTATTATGTTCATCAGGATGACTGTCTCTTCTGTTCTTACATTTTGAAATGAATGCACCCTCTTGTTACTTCAAAATTGAAGCACGCAAATGCTTCTAATTTGCCTCCCATACTCACCATAAGGTGATGTGGAGATATCCTTACCTTGATAGAGAAGCTTATCAGATACGCTTAACTTTGGTCTGTTCGAGAAGATAAGATCGTGGGTTTTCATGATCGCCTGTGCAGCATCAGCAGAGGAGACCATGAGAACAGGTTCGCTTCCAAAATGCAGCATCATTAGAGGGCCATGAAATTTTGCTAGTGAATGAAGTTTGCGATGAGGATGCGAGCCTAGTTGGTGGAGGTTTCCTAGAATCGGAATCGTTTTTGGTGACGGCGGCCGGATTTTGGATTTAGGCAGAGTACTATCCAGCAACCATTTCTTAACAAGTGACAGCAAAACAAAGGGAAGGACAGAAATGAAAAATTGATACATCATGGCTGGCTAGCTTGTTGGTCTTGTATGCTGCTCAAATGAAAATTGGATTTTGCGTGTGGAACTAGTCAAATAACGAGCGAATTGCCTGCGCGATGCGCTAAACTTTTTTATCTATGTAGAAAACTGACTGATTTTATACGTGTTGTATTTTGTTATTTTAATATTTAATTAGTAAAATTGTAATTGATAAAATATATTAAAAACGGTTTTTTTTCACCAAAAAATGATTGAATGTTCCTATTGCTAATTTTTTTTTGGTAAAATTTGTTAGAAAATTTGCTAAGAAGATGAAATAATTTATTAAAAATTTGTTGTCACGAATACTCTAGTAAAAAAAAACACAAAGAAGAAACCCGGTTAAAAAAAAGGCTGACTTGGATGCCCCGGTTAAAAAAAATTAAAAAATATGAAAAAAGGTCCCTGTTTATTAAAAGAACATAAAAAATGAAGCCAGCCATAAAAAGAATTTGCAAGGGAAAGCACCTTTTTAAATAGTAATGAGAAAAAAATTATGGTGTGCGTAAACTAACCCGGAAACCCCGGTCATGGAAAAAAATGTATAAGTGGGAAAACAAATAGGGAAGAAAATATTAAAAAAAAATGGATCTGGAGATTAGTCGTGGTGTGCATAAGTTGCTATTGATACCTGGGTTAAAAAAAACAAATAAAAAGCCCGGTTAAAAGAATAAAACATAAAACACCTTTTCAAATAGTGAAAATTACTGTTAAAAAACAATAATGAACAGTGAAATCACTGTTCATTACTGTTTTAAAAATATTTACAGCTAGAGAGATTTAAACTCTCACTCCCCTGATTTGGCCCCCACACTTAACCACTTAGCCAAATGATTTTGTTGTTCATCCTAGCATTCAAATAATACTTATCTTAGTATATAGTGTTTGCTATTCCAATCCACAGTGTATATGAGTCTGGGTTAATAGTGCAATGAACAGTGAAAATACCCATTTTGTTTTAGCTTATAGCGAGCGAACTTGCCCGCGCGTTGCGCTAAGCTTCTATCTATGTGGAAAACTGATTGATTTTATGCCTGTTATATTCTGTTATTTATTTCATATTAGCACCTTAAAATATATATACTAAGCACTTTTTGGAAAAAAAAATTGAACAAAGCAATTTTTGGAATTGCAATCTCCTTTAGGTATTCTATAAAATAATAATAGTCATGGTGCATGTAAGCTGATCCAGACACCCTGATTATATAAAAAAAAAATATAAGGGGGAAAAAACAGAAATTTTTTTTAAAAAAAGTTAGTCTAGGGATTATTCGTGATGCACCACGTTGGCCCGGAACAAAAGAAATATATACCTGGAAAGAAAAAATCATGGTGCACTTAAGTTAACCCGGACACCTCGGTTATAAAAAAACAGAAAAAAAATGTGTAAGTGGAAAAAAACAGAGAAAAAAATGTCAAAAAAAGTGGATTTGTAGATTAGTCGTGGTGCGCGTAACTTGCCCGTATACCTCAGTTATTAAAAAACAAATTGTAAAAAAACAACAACAATCAGTTATTGAAAAAAAAAACCATTTTTTTTTAAAAACCCGATTTTTAGAAAGAAAGAAAAAATCAGTTTTGTTGCCTGAGTGGTTCGAACTCCTACGCGCAACATTTTTCAACGCGCAAAGAACCACTCGGCCACAGCCATTCATTTGACATTTCTACACTACAAATACAAAAAAAAGCAGCCCTGTATAAAAAAAGAAGACCAACGAGCTCATGTAGGCGCGAAGTAGTGGATCAAATGTCCAGTACACAGTGTTTTGTGTGTGTGTGTGAACAGTGTTGCTACAGTAAAAGGGCGAATTGTTTTAGCTTATACTGTAAATATATATATATATATATATATATATATATATATATATATATATATATATATATATATATATATATATAAAAAAAAAATATAAGAAAAACACTTTAGCAAAAAAAAAAGGGTCCGAGGATTAGTCTTGATACACATAAACTGGTCTGGACACCCTGGTTATAACAAAAAAATTGGATCCGGAGATTAATTATGGCGCGCTATAGCTAGCCCCAATCATAAAAAACAAAAAAAATATATAAGTAGAAAAAGAAATAAATTTAAAAAATATAACCAGAAAAAAAATATTTCATGGAAAAAAAATAAAAAAAAACAAAATCAGGAAAAAACAAAAATAAACTATAAAAAAATTAGATCCGAGAATTAATCGTGGTGTATTTAAGCTAGTCCGGACACCTCGATCAAGGAAAAAAATATAACCAGAAAAAAAAATTCATGGAAAAAAAATATAATCAGGAAAAAAAAAAGCTATAAAAAACACTGAATCCGAGGATTAATAATGGTACGTTTAAGCTTGTCAAACACTCTGATTATACAAAATAAATATATATAAGTTGAACAAAAAAAGTATAACCAGCAAAAAAAAATATTTCATGGGAAAATATGAAGAAAAAAAATAGGAAAAAACCATAATAACAGGAAAAAAAAAGGCAAGAAAAAAAAAAGTAATAAAAAAGCAAGAAAGAAAAGCAAGAAACGAATAAAATGAAAAAAGAAAAACGTAATCCGGAAGAAAAAAAAGCAAAAAAAAAAAAAAAAAAAAAAAAAAAAAACCAAATCGGTTTTGCAGTTTGAGCGCCTCGAACTCGCGCGCGTCGATGCGCAACGCGGACACAACCACTCGGCCACAACCACTTCTGTTTCATTTCCACCGTAAATATTAGAAAAAGTAGCCCTGTGAAAAATAAAAAGGAGCACATGCTCGCGCGAAGCACTAAAGCAAATTGCTAGTGAACAGTGACAATAAGTCTAGCGCTACAGTACGAAACCGAGCTGTTTTAGCTCTTTAGGTAATATTTCATATATAGTTGACATTCGTCATGAAAACTAATTACGCTTTATCTGTGGCATTATTGTGAGAGCCCAAACCCGGCATGATAAAATAGAGAGTTATTATTGAGTTTATAATTAATTATTTTTATTAAAATACAAGTAGTTTTGTAAACACCTAATATTTAAAAAAAAAAGAACAAAAACCCTATCTACTTAATAATATATGTTATTTCATTTTCCAACAATCTAAAACTTTGAAATGCATATAGAATAGGAGGGAGATCAAAGAGAAGGATTGACCTAGGTCCAAATACACGTAGCTAATCAACTCTAAGGTGAGGTTTTAAATATTTCTATCTTCTATTTGAATTTTTGTATGCATTATAGGATGATTTAAAAAACATCTTTCAATTAGGGTTTTCTACAATCAATATTATACTTATCAAGAGTGTTTAATGATTGTTTTAAGGGATAGACTAATTGGATTAATATGTAAACTTTCATACCACATTTGTTAAAGCCTTGTTTTGAGATTTAATTACAATGGATTTTTAATAAATTTTGATTTTTTTAGTATTTTAATATGTTAATGTTAAAAATAAATTTTTAAAAGTTAAAAAATATATATATTAATGAATTTTATAGTAAAAATGTTTGGTTCTGGGTCATTGTCAACCCTCAAAACATATTAAAAAACCACTTTTCTAGAATGAGTCAAATATTTTAGAAATATATATGTCATATCAAATAATGAGTAGATTTGATTTTGGAAAGCAAACAACATCATCAACAATTTAGAATGTTGATGAGGTTTCAATATTGATTAATTATGTTACAATTGTGTTTGTATAGAAATGCATTTTTTGTCGATAATTATTTTCTTGATAAATACATGGACATAAGTAGTTTCTTTGATAAAATAGTTGCTAGTAATTTAGTTTTTTATCAATGATTTCATTGGCAGCAGCTCCACTAATAAAAACATCGACTGCAATTATACCAACAAAAGCATTGATTATAATTAGATTGAAAAAAATTCATTGGTATTTTCAAATGAATTAACTAATGGACATAAGCATTGATTTTCAAGTAGTACATGTTAGGTTAGGATGATTTTTTCAAGTACTTTTATATCATTCCAATCAGGATAGAAGCTGGCTCAGGCATGGAGCATTAACTTATGAAATATTTGAACTGCAAATTACAATGTGCACATATTATACCAGGTTGTAACAGGTCATGCATGAAAATGTGGACTTGAGATAAGATCACTTGCCACCATGGTCTAAAAATGTGGACTTGAGATAAGATTATTTGCCACCTTAAAGAAGTAAAAATTCCAAGTATTTAAAATGTGATGTCACGTATGTATAGAATAAAGAAACAAAAGAATAAACAAGTAAAACAAAAAAAAACTTCCAAAAATTATAAGTCAAACATGCGTGAGAGTTTTTAACTAACGATGTGGTTACATATATAGATCACTTGCTAAATATTTTATTGTTCATATGAACTTGGAGTCACAATATTTACCAAGCAGGTTATATGTATATGTATATCTCAAGTATATATTTGGTTTTTTTTAAGGTTGGTTTGTCTGCTTTGTCTTGGAGCCTGGCCGACTTTGCGTCAACTATTCTTATCGTGCCGTTATGCGGTTACTTGACCATTAAAGTTTTCTTGAGACATTAAATTAAGAAGAAAGAACGCCCTAATTTGTTAAGCTTGAGCTTTTAGTTAAAAGAGAGATAGCAACCTTTTTAAAACTATGAACAACATAATTAAATTATAAAATCTCATTGTTGTGAATATTTTTCAAGTTAACATGTTGACCAATGAAAAAAAATTGGATGGTAGACTATATTACTATTATGCATATATATATATATGTGTGTGTGTGTGTGTGTGTGTGTGTGTGAAGAGTTTTTTTTTTCACTTTGAGAAAGATACTGGCTTTGAGTGAGGTATTATATGCCTCCATATAATAGCAAACTTGATCTGTGATTTTGTTGGAAAAATTCAGGATCAAAGTTTTATTTGAATTCGACAAGATTATAATGACTAATAACAATGTATTTGTAGGAAAATAATATTATAGCCATGGAATTTTTGTACTAAATGTTCTGATGAAATGAATGAAAATGCATCTTCTTATACCTGTTTATTTGACTTTATCAATCTATGACATGCTATATTAAAATATGTTAGTTTATCTTTCTTAAGAAATTGAATTCTCTTGGTTTAATTTCTGACTTAAATTCTTCATTTACGAATAAATATGAAATATATGTTAAAGGTAGAGTTACTCAGAAAACATGTACATTTGTTAAAAGAGAAGCTAAATTACTTAGTTTAATACACTCAAACTTAGGATATTTAAAACAAACTATGACTAGAGTAGGTAAGAAATATTATATAATATTTATAGATGATTTTTTAAGATAAACAAAACTCTATCTGCTTAGAAGGAAAGATGAAACTTATAACATATTTTTATTATATAAAGTAGAAGTAGAAAATTAACTAAAAAAAAAAAATCAAATGAGTTAGATCTTCTAATAAGGGTTGAGTATGTTATATATTGAATAATTATTGGAAAAAAGGTATAATACATCAAATTGTTACACCTTATTCTTCCAAGTCTAATGGGTTAGCTGGAAGGGAAAATGAAATTTTAAAAGAAATGATGAATGTTATGCTAATTATTTCTTGAACATTTGACAATTTATAGGGCAAAACTATTTTATATGTATGTTATTTACAAAATAAAATATGTTATGCTAATTGTAAGTTTTAATTGTTTTAACTTCTATTTATAACTTTTACAACCTAAAGATTGTATAGTTCCTAAAAAAATAAAGTTTATAAATTAAAAAAAAATTATATGGTTTAAAGCAAACTCCTAAACGATATCATGAGAAATTTGATCAAGTTGTTTGAAGTGATAATTTTTCATTCATGCATAGCACGAAACACTTATTAATCTCTAAATTTGAAATAAAAGATTTTATTGAAGCTAATATAATATTGAATATTAAGATTATAAAGAGAGATAATAGTATATAATATTAACATAAGAGCATTATATAGAAAAGATTCTCCAAAGGATAGGCACATTGCAAATCCTTCTAAATGGGTTAAACCTAACTTTCATGCCTTTTTCTTTCTTTCTTTGTTGTTTTTTGTAATTTTAGCTTAAAAAAACACTCACACTTTTTATTATACTTGTTTTTTAATATATATATATATATATATATATTGTTAAATTTTATATTTAAATTTATACTCTTTTTTTGTATCTAATTTCTTATTTTTTTAATTTAGTCTTTTTTAAACACCAGTTGTTTTTTTAAGCATTTTGTATGTATTAATTCTTAAATATATTTTTATAATTCATATATATATATATATATATATATATATATATATATATTAATTAAAATTTATTTTTAAATACTTTATAGAATTTATAATAAGTGCAACCTTGCGAGATATAATCTAGTTTTATTTTATTCAATCAATTTTATTTGTATGTCTGTTGCATTTTTATTTAATTAAATAAAAGAAATATTTTTAATAAATAAATTCATTGAATATAATTGGGTAAATACATCGAGTTAAATATTTTTATTTATATCGGTCTCTTGACATTTTCATATATGTATTCAGTTATTCCTTATAACTTTTTTTTATTTGTTGAAAATAATTTATTTATTTAATTAGATATGTACATACACTTTTTAATTTATGATATTTGAGAAAGCCTATATTTAATTTTTTGTTTGTTGTAAAAAATAGCTAACCTACTGTTTGTTAGGAAAAAAAATATTTGACCTATGGGTAGTTTTTCTCAATAGCTCAAGCTTTTACCATGACCTCCAGCCCTAGTCTAGACTCTAGAAACATGTTTGGCATGGTGGAACAATTTTCAGGAAAAAAAAATTATTTTTTATTTAAAATTTATTTTTATGTGTTTTTAAATTATCAAAACTTTTTTTTTAAAATAATATTTTTTAAATAAAAAACATTATAAAATAACTTAATCTATTTGGAAGTGTGGTGATATTTTTTAAAAGTACTTTTCATTTCGAAATATATCAAAATAATATTTTTTTTATTATTTTTTAAAAAATATTTTTGACAAGATAAAAATAATTTAAAAATATAATTTTTATTTCAATAACATTTTAAAAATGCATTGCAAAATAGTAACTAAAGATTCTTTTATAAATAACAGCTGTCTAAAATAATTCTTTGCGCGTTATTCTTTCCAACAAAGCAAAGCAACGTATTGAGAAAGCTAAAATAACGATTCGAAATAATTGTCATGTTCAACAAAAGCTATCTCAACTCAACCACGGTTAAATCCTAACTGTTGCCAACAAACCGTACCGTGGACTCAACAAACACATGGCAGACTCAAATCAACCCACGTTGTCGATAAGTTTTCTTCAACTTCATCCCACGTTATTTATTATCCACATCAAAGTAAGGGTTAGCTAGAGTTCTCTCTGCGCACCAAAAATCGTGAAAATTTCTCTGGATTTCTCTTCGATCATGGAGTTCGAACACGTGACTTTCGTTCCCATATCGCACCTTGATCGACCAAGGAAGAGAGCGCGTTTTGGCTGGGACGTGCCTCAGGTATTATCAGCGCGTTTGACTGTTTCTATTTGTTCTTAAATTGATAGATCTGATGGTTTTTAATAGTTTTTGGATTGAACAGATCTTTAATTTAGTCTCGGCTCGTTTTCTTTTTAAAGATTGAATCTTTGACTTTTGATTTTTTGAACTGTTTCGATTTGTTTTTATTTGCTTGAGATTCTAGCTTTGCAGATCTTTGTTACAATTGAATTATTTCTGTATATGGCTTATAATTCTTTATTATAATGTATTTAATTGTTATTAATTCTGTTTTTAGTATGATGAAAATTTATGTAATCTTCTTTCAATAGAAACTCAGATCTTGTTAATTAAAGGTTGTGTTTATTTTCAACTAATTAGTCAGATTGGAAATGGGGTCAAGTGTTATGGATAATCAGTTTTGTAAGATTGTTTTTTTTCAATCCAGATTTCTGTTTAATTATGCAAGAAATATGATATGATATGCATTTTTTTTATATTATGTTACACTCACAAATGAGTTTTTGGCAAATAGTGAAAGGGGATGCCGAGGGTGTATGAAGTTATCAGGTGAAAAGTTTTGATTTTAATATATTGAGTGGTACATAAATGGATGGCTGTGTGTAGGCCCAGGTAGGAATATTTTGTGGACAAGAGGTTGGAAATGTAGCAAGCTATGCATCTTCTGGAGCAATCTCAGACCATACTAGTTCTCTGTTTGTAAAAGGAGTGGCTCGAAATGGTTCTCCCCCGTGGAGGGAAGATGACAAGGATGGTCATTACATGTTTGCGCTTGGAGATAATTTAACTTCCCGCTGTAATTACACTTAACCACCCATACCTTATACAATGAATAGGCTTATTTATCAAGTCCTCAAGTTGCAAACCTTTTGCTACTGGTAGGACTTTGAGGACCTTTTTTTTCACCAATTATGGATATAATAGCATTAGTCTTTTAGTTAATTTGACTTTGATAACTTTGCTGTATTGAAGTCCTATCAAGGAATAGGTTCTTCTAATATAGTAAGAACCTTACATGATCCCAAGTTGTTGAAATTCTCATTCCATAGTTGCTAGCTAGGACTCTTGTCTTTGGATATATTAGAAGTAATTCTACTGAGATTTTATCTGAACCTGTTACTTGTGATAGTCTCTAAACATGTTTTTTTTTCTCTCTCTTGCTTCTACTGTTGCAGACAAGATACACAGCAAAATGGGAGAGGGTATGCCTTTCACCAATTCACATGCCTTGTTGTAGTTCTCCTTCATCAGACGTTGTGGCTTTATACTATCTTTTCCTTGTATAGGCACCTTCGGTCAGGTTTTTGGAATGCTGGGACAGAGAAAGAAAGGAGATGGTTGCCATAAAAATTGTACGTGGCATCAAGAAATATAGGGAAGCTGCTATGATAGAAATCGAAGTTCTGCAACATCTTGGTAAACATGATAAAGGGAGCAACCGGTGAGTTTCCCTGACTTGTCCTAACTTGCTCTATTTCCATTACTGTCCATGTGACTTGCGTTCTTATGCTTCTGTCAATGGTTAAATGGGTTTATTCCTTGCAGTTGTGTGCAAATAAGGGACTGGTTTGACTATCGTAACCATATCTGTATTGTAAGTATATACGATTAGTTTGTGATGGATTAATTTCCCCAATTCACAAATAACATGGGGGGTTAAAACTTGTGGGTGAATGTAAATGGTTTTAACAGGTATTTGAGAAGCTTGGACCAAGCTTATACGATTTTCTTCGCAAAAACAATTATCGCTCATTTCCCATTGACCTTGTCCGTGAGATTGGAAGACAACTGTTGGAATGTGTAGCATGTGTGTAGTAATTACTTTAGCTAGTTTCTTTTTATGCATTGATTTTCTTTTTTCTGTCTTTTTTTTTTAAATATTATTGTTTAGCCCTTAACTATGATGGAGATACATAAACTCACTAATATATTTCTGACCTATGCAGATTTTGGTTGTCATTTGTCTATCTTTAGGTCAAATTAAGTAAGGGTATTCATGGGACTCATTTACTTATGTTGGTTCTCCATTTCAAAACTTGCAGTTATGCATGACCTGCGAATGATACATACTGATTTGAAGCCTGAGAACATACTCCTAGTTTCTTCTGACTATGTAAAAGTTCCTGATTACAAGGTAATGCTTAGCTTCTGTGCTTGTTAATTTATGTTTTGCTCTTGCTGTGCTGTAGTTTCTATGTGGCATATGCTTTCTCCTTCTCCAATTCTCTCTGGATGACTTGGATTATTAAGGTCGTTTACTTATGTTGCTTTTCACAGAACTCATCTCGATCACCAAAGGACATTTCCTACTTTAAAAGAGTCCCAAAATCAAGTTCCATTAAGGTGATTGATTTTGGTAGCACAACTTATGAGCGACAAGATCAGAACTACATTGTATCAACACGGCATTACCGTGCACCAGAAGTTATTCTTGGTAATTTTTGGTCTTGTTTTCTCTGTTTTTTTCCTTTTCTTTTTGTCTAGTTTTTAAATAACAACTTCCAAATATTATTATTGCAGGACTTGGATGGAGTTATCCTTGTGATATATGGAGTGTTGGTTGCATCTTAGTGGAGTTATGCACCGTATGTTTCTGTGTATCTGTACTTAGTTTTTCTTCTTTTCTACCGTGCACTACTATTGCTAAATGCAAATGATTTTGTTACAACTTTGCATATGTTGAACAGGGCGAGGCTTTATTTCAAACACATGAAAATTTGGAACATCTTGCAATGATGGAACGTGTGCTTGGTCCTATACCACAGCATATACTGAAGAGAGTGGAGTAAGTTATATTTTTATCTGTACATTGATGTATGATCACATGTTATCACTTAAGCTCTCTGCTCTTAACCTTTTTCTTCTGCTTTCATAGTCGACATGCAGGGAAGCATGTTAGAAGGGGTAGACTGGACTGGCCAGAGGGAGCTGCTTCAAGAGAGAGCATGAAAGCTGTTTTGAAGCTTCCCCGACTCCAGGTTTTTTTCTCTTTTTTGTGTGCACGCATATTTTGTGTAATTGCTGAGAATGCTGTTTTTTACCTTGCTCTATTCTTACCATTTCTTTCCTGCATTTTTTTTGGTGCAGAATCTAATAATGCAACAAGTGGACCAGTCTGCTGGAGATCTTATACATCTCCTGCAAGGACTTCTTAGATATGATCCCTTGGACAGGTTAACAGCTCGAGCAGCTCTGAGACATCCCTTCTTTGCAAAAGTTCAGCTTAGGAGGTGAGGAATAGAACGGTCATGCCAAGGGGCTGCGCTAATCCAGCTGACAACGGTGAAGTTCTAACGTTAATAATCTGCGTTGCCTGTTTTACCCCGACCATTGGAGAGGTTGGTCTCTGTAAATTATCTGTGGCATAAACTTCAGGCAGCTCTGCTTAAATGTCAGGAACAGCTGCTGGGGCGTCTTGCGAAATGTGCATGCTGGGTATGAATGTATTGTTAGAAGCTGCTTACCCAATTACAAGAGTATACAGTAGGGAAATTATGTTGAGAATTATAAATATAATGTTGATTTGGAAGCAGTCCGTCCAATTCTTTGACCTTTTCTTCTTGATTAAGCAGTTCCATTCGTTTTGTTTTCCTTTTTAATGTTGCCCCTAATACAGTTTTATTCTGTCAATTCTGAACGATCAATGATTTTTGTGATTAAGAACAATAATTGCTCACTAATGAAGATGGAATCAATTATATACCAGTGAAAAAAAATGTAACCCATCAGAAATTAACGATAATTGCCCGTCTTATACGTATCATGAATCGGGATGTTAGAAATCAACAATCTGGTGGATTGGATGGGCATTTATGAGGTTTTGACATATAAAGGGAATTAGAAAGGGAGAAAACTACCATTTTATTGTTCATTTTGAATGTTTATGATATATAGGGAACAAAGGCATAGGTGTTTCATGCGTGTAGTTTGCAACAATTTGAAGTGAATTCTGAAGCATTATAACATAAAAGAAATATTTACAAATGATATGTTGAAAATAAATACACAGACCCAATAATTAAAAATAGACAAATAACAAAGTTTAGTCCAGGAGAAAGTCTATAGTGGAGTCTCCATTTTGTCCCACCTGTGTAGTGTCAATGATTCTCCTCCTGGATTGGGATTTTTCGAGTATGGGTGAAAAGAACAAGAATTATTAGCTAAAAAGGTTTGGAATCACCGCTAGTATTTTAATTACTAAAAACCCCAATAAATCTTTAAAGTTTAGATACGAACATTAATTGTATATGAGGAAGACAATATTATCTTTAATACACTTTATCTAAGATCATCTACATTTCTATGTCTTATTACAAAGGCACTATTGTGTTTTTTTTTATATATATATATAAAAACATTGGTCTTTCTATTAGTTAAAAGTGAATCCACATTGATAAGTTGACCATGAATTTATTTTCGTCAAACTTAGCCATTTTAAAGTTCAAGCATATTTTTTGTGTTTTGTTTCTTTGAATATCAGGAATGCATTTTAGGCATAAATTTATAATCCTTGATATTTAAATAAAAAAATATTTTTTAATGTTTTTCAAATGTAGGCTAATTTCTTTTGGATTTAATAAATTTGTTATTAAGTCCAAAAAAGCATGCAATGATATATATATGGGAACAGGCATTTCAATATATGCATATTGTTCAAAATATGTGGTTAAGAAATCATCTTCTCCATATTTTATTTGAAGGGCTTTAAAAAAAATTATTTTGTTGACTTTTGAATGCTAAGTACCAAATTACTTCATTCCTCCTCTTTTCGTAAAATTTTGATATGTTTTAAATTTGATCATTAAATCTCAATTTGTGGTATACTATTTTTTTCCAATTTAGTCCTCATTATTTAAATTGTATTTTTTTTTTGTTTAATTGATTTTGTTTTCAATATCACCCTTCACTTAAAAACTTATAGTTGTCTTCTAATTTATTTTTAATTTAATTTTGATCTTTATTTTTTTATTGTTAATTTTTGTTTGGGGTCTTTTTTATAATTTTTTTTCAATGTTATCGACTTGTTTGGAATGTAGCTTCATGATGTTTTCAAATGGAGTGCTTCAAGTCTAATGATCCAAGTTACAAGTCTGAGAAACTAATGTTGGTTAACATTAATTTTTTAATATATTCTTTTGAACTTTAATAATTTGACATTGTTAAAAAAAAAAAAAGTTCTGTGATTTTCTTTAGTTTTTTTTATGGATTTATCCAGATCCTTGACCTGAGTCACAGGTTACCCCAAGTTGGCTCAACATTTATTATTTGGATTACAAGTTTAACATGTTAACTCGGGTTGTCTTGGACAAATATGTTTTCCCTTTATTTTTACACTAGCTATATTGCCCGCGCGTTGCCGCGGGCATTTTTGTGTATATAATTTAACATAATTAAATCAACAACGATAAATTTATATGATATAACTAAATAAAAGTTATAGATCAGGAGATAAAATGTAAAAAAATTTAAGTACAGTTTATTGCGCAAGCATAGATTATATCTTTTAGAATGTAGATATTACGTTATGAAAGATCACAAAAGAGCGCGAACTAACATTTTCAAAACCAGAGCAAAATATTTTAATAAGGAAAAAACAAATTAACCACAAAATCATTATTGTGCAAATAATTAAATTATTATTATTATTATTATTATTATTATTATTATTATTATTATTATTATTATTATTATTATTATTATTATGTTAGTAATGAAAGGAAAAAAATAAATGAAAGACTAAAAATATCCTAGAAACTTTAACAAAAAATAAGTGAAAAAATAAAAATTATCATTGCTATTATTGTAAAAATAATAAAAATTATCAAATTATCCGGAGGGAAAAAAAATATTAACAAAAAAGTAAGCAAGAAAAACAATTAAATTATTATTATTATTATTATTATTATTATTATTATTATTATTATTATTATTATTATTATTATTATTATTATTATTGTGTTTGTGTTAATAATGAATGAAAAACCAGAAATAAATGAAAGAACAAAAAAATTCTAATAATTTGAACAAAAGATGAAAACAAAATAAAAATTATCATTGCTATTAATAATTATAATCTAACTTGAAAATATATAAAAAAAACCAATAAAAAACTAAAAGATAGAGAAAATAAAAAAATATTATAGATGATAAAACAGAAATAAAAATTAATAGCTGAAAAAAATCATTTAATCAGAAAATTTAAAAAAATATATGTTCAACGTTGCGGGTTGAGCAAATAATTTTTATAGGATTTGCTGGATCAAAATTAAAATATAATAAAATAGATCAACACACCCTATTATCACAATAGCAAAATCAAAGCCTTAAAATCTAAAATTACAATTGCTTTTACTATTAAAACAATAAAAATTATGAAATTATCCTGAAAGAAAACACTCAAAAACATTAAAAAAAGAGTAACGAAGAGAAACAATTAAATTATTATTATTACTATTACTACTACTATTATTATTATTATTATTATTATTATTATTATTATTATTATTATTATTATTATTATTATTATTATTATTATTATTATGCTAATAATGAAAAAAAATAAAATAAATGAAAGACTAAAAACATCCTAGAAATTTTAAGAAAAGATTAAAAAAACAAAAAGAAAAAACTATCATTGCTATTACTGTCAAAACAATAAAAAATATCAAATTATCCGGAGGGAAAAAAAACATTAACAAAAGAGTAAGCAAGAAAAAAAATTAAATAATAATAATAATTATTATTATTATCAATATTAATATTAATATTATTGTTGTTGTTATTATTATTATTATTATTATGTTAATAACGAAAGAAACAAAAATAAATGAAAGACTAAAAATATCCTAGAAACTTTCACAAAAGATAAAAAAAAAATCATTGTTATTACTGGAAAAAAAAAACAAACAAATTATTATCAAATTATCGGGAGGGAAAAAAAATAACAAAAGAGTAAGAGAGAAAAAATATTATTATTATTATTATTATTATTGTGTTAAATACACTTATATATACATGGACAAAAGTTACACTGGGAACAAAAACTAAAAGCATAGATGCATAAATACCAATAAAAAATAAACATTGAAAAAAGAGCATATGAATTAATACCAAATAGAAAATTAAAAGAATAAGGACAAAAATGAAAAATGACATATATAAAATTAATTCCAATTGAAGGATAAAATTGGAAAAAATATAATTGGAGGACCAGAAATTCAATAATTATCAAATGTTGTCATTGTATAAAAAAATTAGAAGAAGAGGGACTGAAATCAAACTTTGTATATATTACCAATTGCAATTGGAGGACCAAATTAAACAAAGCAAAACTTCGGTACCGGAAAAATTGAAGGAACCAAAAAGAAACCGAAAATCAAAAGTACAGGGACCGAATTAAAATTGCTTTATATAATTAGTTTTAATTGAAGGGCACAATTGAAAACAATCAAACTTTCAATTAAAGAAATTAGGCAGAAAATCGAAATCATAACCTCAGGGACCAAAATTAACTTCCCACAAACATGAGGGACCGGACCTGACATTGGGCCCGCAGGAGAGAGAAAAGCGACAGCCGCCACAAAATTGGCCACCGCCGCTTACACGGGCATCGACGATGGGAACGCGCCGCGACGGCAGACAGAGAACCTGGAGGCGCACCGTAATCATCGGCGGCAACCAATTTTTGACCGCTGCATTGACCCGCACGCACCGCCTAAAGGGCGCGTTGGCACTGAGGGCCGCTGTCGCGTCCTAACGACGCGCCAGCGGTTCAGACGGAAATATAATAAAAAAAATAGGCTAATTACCAAGCCACCCCTGACCCAACCCAGATCTACAAAAAACACAGAGGGGGAAAGGACGCTCGTGTCCCCGTTTACTGTGCAGTGTTTTGTCGTTACCGAGGGTTTTTTTAGTCTGTGCACTGTGCACTGAAGGAGGGAAAAACCGACAGCGCCCCTCGTCCCTGTGCACTATTTTGTCGTATTCGAGGGGTTAATTCGTGATTACACTGCACATTGCGGCTGAATAAAAAAAAAGCCAAAACCCGAAAACACCCCCATTAAATAAATACAACACGCCTGACGCTGAGACCCATTTTCGTCACTGCACTGCCACAATCCACAGTGAATTGTGAGAGAGTGCACAGTGAACAACTCCACGCCCTTTAGCTGTTTTGTAATAATTCATCATTTTTGTATTTGATGAGTTAGGACTTAAAGTTACATCTTCTCTTTTTGAAAATTTATTTTTTCTCAAGTTTGATTACTTTTTTTTTATCTATTTGTTGTCATTACCTACTATTCTTATAATCTAATTAAAATCAGATCAATTTATTTAACCAAATCATGTCTATGATCTAAGTCATATATTTAAAAAAAAAAAAAAACATTTACAACACTAAATATCATGTATTAAGAAAAACAAAATTCAGACACGCGGTTCAACATGTTGCATAACACTAATTGTCATAATAAAAAGCACTTAACTAAACCTTAAATGTTCCCGTAGCAGCCATATATTAACTAGCTAAACCTTATTTCATAAAAGTATATTGTTAATTATTATTCGCCACTTCATTTTTTATATCATCAAGTTAATTATAAAAAAAAATTGTATATAGCTATGTCTCTATGCTCACGAGTCACGAGGATACTCATAAAAGATATAACGTGGTCAATTTCATATTAATTTAGGCTGTTCTTATTTTTGTTTTGCACATTTAAAAAAACATAGTGGTAAAATAACATAGTTGAATTAATATAACGTGTTCAATTTCATATTAATCTTAAGGAACACGTTAAGGTTTTGATTATGATATCAATGATATTATCAAAAAATTCTTGATGATAATATTGAGAAGTGCAACTCAACTGGTCAGATCCTAGATTTACTCTCTAGAAGTCATCAGTTTGAGTCTCACAAATCTCAGGGTTATTAAAAATTTACATGATTGTTAATTTCAGAACCTGTAAAATTAATTGAAGTACACACGAGTTGCTCGAACATTCATGTTATAAAAAAAAATTCTTGACAAGATCAAAATAATTATACCAAAAATAATTACCAATAATGACATAAGTGGACCACAGTAGCAATACAAAATGAGTGAGTCACCCTTTATTCTTGAAAAGCAAGTGTCCCACTCGGGTCAGGGTTATCATTAAATTTTTGTTGTTGTTGTCTTTTCTTTTATCTAACTTAATTTTTTATACTATTAATATTATAATCAGAGTTTTATATATTTACAAAATTGAATTATATTTTTTTTTACAATTGTTGTGAACTATTTTATTTCATCAGCAGTTTTAATTAACTATGCTATTATTATTATTATTATTATTATATATAAACCATTAATTTATGGCTAATTTTTAAGATTATAGGGTAATAAGGAGATTTTGTAATGTCCTTCTCGATGGGCGATGAAGACAATAATAGCGGTTGCTTGTCACTCTGCATTCAACTCCCATTTGATAACCTTCATAGAATCCCTTTTCTTTTCCTTCTCTCTCAGCTTCTTTGATTTGGACTAAAGACAAAAAACATTTTGCAAATCTCAACTTTAACTCCATGACTTAAGGTTACACCAACCGAATTATATGACTTTTCTAGTCAATTCAATGAATCAACCAAATATATTTGTGGAGATATATGAGCCTTTCCTTGCACATAAACATGTGGAGATATAGGAGGAGTTTTACCCGTTGAGGATATTAATTTTTTTAATAATTTAGTTTCATGAATCAAAATTGAGTACGTCTATAGCCTATCTCATGCAAATACAGTTCAAAAAGAAAACTGTATTCACTAAATTTAGGCTCAAATAAATTAAATATAATATAAATTGTTTTTGCTTTAATCCTAAAAATATTGGAGCCTATACCAATTTCATCATCATGCTTTAATCACAATCTAGGTGGGTGTGCATATCTTAAATTCATCTCCACACTCCTAATCCCATCCCAATCCTTAATAATTATACGACAATTATTTTAAACTATGCTTGCAATTTTTCTACTAAGTATTGAAAAGTTACAATTTATATCCTTAATCAATACAATTTTTTTAATTGAAAAAAAGGGATCAAACTACCATTTATATAATATATGAGAAACTCAAACAAAAGATACATAAAAAATTATTTAAAAGCTTTGAAAAAAACTCAAATTGAAGCTTATAAATAACCCTAACTTTTTCTTCTTTTTAATTCTCCATAGACCCTAAGTTTTTGATCAATCTAGTCCATAAGATAATCAATTATCTCATCGTATATCACATGCCATGGAAATGGGATTTGAGAAAGTCTTTTCTCATCTTATTAAATTGAAATATCAATACTTAAAGCTTCAACAATTATTAATCTTTGCACCACCAAACCCTTAACCTAAACCAACCCCAGTAGTCTTCCACCAAGGTTCACTTTCTTTTTCTCTCTCGATGGAATAACACCTCACTTTTCTCAATCCTGAATTATTAAAGATGATTTTCATCATTATGGTTGTATCATTATAAGCTATGGTTTTTAACTACTATAATCACCTGTGTACGTGTCTCTGTAAGCTTCTCGAAGTGGAACACTGCCAACACCACCCTTGAGAAATCAATGATGGTATTTTTATTGAACCCTTAATTGTCATTGTTGTTATTTAATTATATTATTAAATTAATTAAGTTAATGATCTCAATTTTTTTCTATTATTATTATTACTAGTACTCCTACTCACTCCATCTATTTTTCATTTTTTTCTCTGGTTCATTATCATCAAAACTACTATTATAATTACTTGTAGCATTTGTATCGTTAGAGCTATTAATGGATTCTTTTTTGTTTTTATCTTAAAAAAATTAGGATAGTTTAATGAAGACATAAATTTCACTATGATTACTCTACTTGTATTTGAGACATTTCATTCCGACAATTAAATCAGATATAAGTTGTTGAAGATATTTTAAGATAATAATATAATCATTTTGAAACAGGAAGCTGACGTGGATAATAAAAAATGGAGGGCTGAATGTGGTGATGGTTAATGGCGCGGGACATGAATCACGTGAATTTTGACTTAAATATTTTTATTGTAATTCTTATCTCTATTTACTATTTTCTTGGGGTTGATAAAGTTTCGCGCCTTCTTTCTTGGTTGTTCAGCGCTTCTCTCTCTGACTCTGCTTCTGGCCTTGCGTTACTCATACCTATACAAGACCCCTCCTTTCTCTGCTGCTTTCCTCTTGACACACACTTCAGGAACCCGCCACCGCACCACCGCCACCACCACCACCATGTACACCTCCACAGCTGCAACAATCTCCTCCATAAAAACAACCATCTCACCAAGCCCTAACCCCACCAAGAAAGAAACATTTCCCCCCTTCGAAAACACCAAACGTCTTTCTTTCTCCTCCTTCAAATCTCTTAAATGCATCCACTCCCCACCTTCAAATCCAAAACGTTTGACCAGCTGCGCAGCATTCACCTTGTCTCCTTCACTGACGACTAAGCTTGTCCCAAGTAAGCTCCCCCATTTAATCACCGAGTTCGAGTCCCTCTCTCAACCAATCGACCGTGTTAAACGCCTCCTCCAGTATGCAGCCCTCCTCGCTCCACTACCAGACTCTTCCCGGGTCGATTCCAATCGGGTCATGGGCTGTACTGCCCAGGTCTGGTTGGAGGTAGAGTTAGACGAATATGGAAAAATAATGCTATGGGCTGATAGTGACTCGGAGATTACAAGAGGTTTCTGTGCTTGTTTAGTTTTGGTGCTTGATGGGACGCCGCCGGAGGAGGTTCTGAACGTGACAACAGAGGATTTGGCAGCTTTGAATATAGGGTTGCATGGTGGAGCTAGGTCGAGAGTGAATACTTGGCATAATGTTTTGGTTAGTATGCAAAAGAGAGTGAGGATACTGGTGGCTGAAAGAGATAGGAAGAAGGATTTTGATCCGTTTTCATCCCTGATTGTTAGTTCCGATGGGGTTCAGGCGAAGGGGCGTTATGCTGAGGCTCAGATTAGGATTAAAGCTAACAAATTCTCTTCGTATTGATTGGATTTTGTGCAAAAAAGAAAGCAAGTTCGGTGTTGAACTTGAAAAATGAGAGAGGATTGTAGAATAGAAGTATCGAAGAGATCAGTAGTATAATTCTTACAAATGTTGGAGGCTGATTATAGTTTTTTCCCCTATAATCCGTGTAAATTTAATATTAATAAATTATCTTGTATAAAATATTAGGCTTTCATTGTTATTCTAATTAATTTATAAAAAGTATGTTATATGTTCTCAAATAACATTGATTATAATTTTTTGTGCAAATTAAAAAGAGTTTCAAATCTTATTTAAATAATTAATGAATGTGGTATTGAGAATAAACATGATTTAACAAAGTACATATTGTAATGTTTAAATCAAAACATTATTGTTGAGAGAATAATAATTACAGTGAGAAATTAATCATTTATGATGTTCTTAATATTTAAGTGATCATGAGAGATTGCTAGACATTTTTATTGATAATAAATTAATGTCTTTAACTTATTTAATCCTATTTTATTGAGGGCTGCAATTTATATTTGGATCAACTTATTAAGAAATATAATGGGTCACAAATATAAAAATCATTAATTAGAAATTAAACTATGATGATTAATGAAATGTGATTTCATTGTAAATAAGTCTAAGAAATTGGAGATTAGAATGTAATTTAGATAGGAAATTATAATTTTAAACTTTAAAAAGAAGTACAAATTTCATTGATAAATTTGTAAAAATATTATTAAATAATATATGTGATATTATTAATAGATAAATTGATATTTTGTAATTTATAGGATTTTCAATGTTTCTATAAATAAAATATTATATCTTTTATTTTATATGTTATAGATTTTAAAAATACAAAGAAAATAGCTAGTTTTCAAAGGCATAGCAATCACTCTCTCCTAAAAGTGTTTAAAAAATTTCTCATTATTGATAAGATTGAATTGTTGTTAGATGTTAGATACTTAGATATTTTATGGTATGTTATAATCTATCCTTGAAACACAAAAGAAAAGAGCTCATACTCAAAGATATATTAATCTATCTCGTCTATAACTTATGTTTTGCGACATTCAAATAAAAGAAAAAAAACTTATATTCAAAGACATAATAATCTCTCTCATCTAAAAGGGTTTAGAAAATTTCTCAGTAGTAGTATTAAGAATTGATTATTATAAAAAGTTAGATATTTAGACGACTTCTGATTTACAATAACCTAGTCTTAAAGAAACTATTCAAAACTAGAAAAAACATTTGATATTCAGATAATATTTGTGTAAATCCTAAACTAATCTAAATCTGAGTTAAATAATCTTTGAAACTTCTTAAAAAAAATAAATTTATAATTTTATGTTTGTGTTTTCTAAAACCCAACAACTAACCCATATGAAATGCCTCCTCTGGAAGTCATGAAACATCTTTGTTTGTCCCAATTTATTACTGGGATTGTCCTAGTAAATCAATTGCAAAAGATTCAATCTGGATTTCTGTCAAATTTCACATGATCTAACTGGCTTCTAACATTATATCTCAAGTAATTCTCGAGGCTTGTGACCAAGCATGGAAAAACGGAAGCTTCCTTCTGGAAAAAGTGTGCCATCACCGAGAAAAATAAAAATAAAATCGCAGCACATGAAACATCTAGTTGGTGATCTAATAGTACGAGTTTAAAATTAAAAAGTTTGCTTTACTTATGGTTTTAAATTTGAGTTCTATGATTGTTAATATGATGATCACTGAAGAGTTACATGACCATTCATTTCAAGACTTGTAATATTAGTCGAGATGCGCGTAAAATAACCTAAACACTATTACACATCAGACACTTCCAGGTTATCTTTTGACAGAGAAACCTGAAAATTTTGAAATCAGAAACCTGTTCAACTGTAATTCCAAGCTTTGTCTCTCTCCCTCTTGATGCTTCTGTTATACGAGAATCATCACTTTCCACCTCTCTCATATAGCTTGGTGGTAGCTTACAAAAAATCAAATGAGGATTTCAGTTCAAGCTCTCTTTTACCTCTTTCATGTAGCTTTAGGTTTAGATCATAGCAACTCAGTGAAATTGCAATTTAAGCCTCATTGATGTAACGCTCCTGCCCTTCTGACCACATGAGACCTGTGTTGTTGATATCATTCTGTTTTGGTCGGAACCACAAAAATATTTTATACTAGTTAAAAAAAACAAAAATAAAAATAGTGTGGTTTTTATCTAGTTTAAAATTCTAGTTTGTTCCAGAAATTTCGTTCAAATTCCGGCTGAAATGCTCTATCTTCTTCTGCTCGTTTTAATCCAGTCAAATAATTTTTTTTTAAATAATAAATAATTTTACAATATCAATCATATCTCTTAATCTGACTGTTAGATTGAGATGAAATTTTATGAGGAAACTCTTGACATATTTATATATATTATATTAAAATTTCAGAGCAATCAGAAAATATAATGATCTTGCAAGATTGATGATGATATTCTCGTAATATTATACATGTTCATAATTTTGTTAAAAAAAATCATTTTATTGTGTATTTTTAGATTAATTTTTTTCTCAGTTTCATTATTCAACAACGAGATCTTATGAATTGAATTTTATAATTTGATACAATTTGTTTTATTTAAGCTTATCATAGTCTTATAACGGTGATAACATATTTGAAAAGTTAACCTGGTTGGCCCGATTTAATTCAATTTATCATTGTTTCAATATTTTCTTAAGATATCAACTTGATTTTTTAAATAAAACTATATATTTTTTATTCTTTTGTATTATTGTTGAGTTCATCAAGTCGGTCGAGTTATATCTGTTCAACTCTTTTTTTTTAACCTATGTTTGAAATTTAAATTGCATAATTCTAAATAATTTTTTTTGGATTTGAACTAAATTTTTTTTGGACTAATATATTTAATTATACACACACACACATACATAAACAATACATTCTCAAAACGGAGTGCCGAAACGCTCTGAAACCAAAATATTCTATTCCAATTAAAAAAATGAAGCACCAACTAAAACGGAATTGACAACCTTACATGAGACATTTTTTTTTATATCTGTGATTGTTTAACATTGCCTCGTTTTTTTTATAAATTGATTTATTTTATTTTAAATTAAATAATTTGTTTTGGTGTTTTAGATCATTTTGATAAGCTGATGTCAAAAATATTTTTTAAAAAATAAATAAATTATTATTTTAATATATTTCTAAACAAAACACATTTTAAAATTAATATTAATTACACTGTCAAACATGTAAGAATGACTCAAACTCAAGTTTTGGGGGTAATCTATATTTTCAATAAACTTCTTTTTTTTTCATAAAATTATGAAACCAAATAATACACTAATAATTTTTTAAAGAGTTAAGAAGATTTACATATTAAAAACTAATATAAATCAATAAAATATGAAAATATATATCATATATTTTATTTTAAAAAATATATAGTTTTAATTTATTTTTTATTGAAATTTTAAATCCGATTTTTAATGAATAAAAGAAATTTAAAAATTGATAGAAAAAAGAACTTAGATTAGATATTTTACACGTACAAGATTTGTTAATATTTCTATTTACATAGACATAATTATTATGATTACAACAACACACAAATAAATTATTAAATGATTGATTATATATATATATAAATCGGAATAACTATAATTATTGCGGGACATATGACAAACTTCTAACGAAAGCTATGTCCAGGAGGCTGAGACTACACCATTTGTCACGTTACCAATGGTGGATTCTCTTGGACAAGCACTCACAAGGTCACAATTGTCGGTCAAATTAATACAAGCAACCACGAAAAAGTCACCGCCTTGTTCCAGACGAACGAACCTCTCTTCATGTCCAAATCCAGCTAGTTGTTTCTTGCGTTCCAAACAAACTAACCTTCCTCGTTCCATCACTGCTCTGTATCTGTCCCTGTCTCTGATCTGCCACCGACAAACAAACGTAAGCAACCAACAATATCACATCTCTTTTCTTTTAGTTTGTTTTTAATCTATCCATGAATGAATGGATGTGTTCTTGACTTTCTGTGATTTTATTTTTGAGTTTTGTTTACTTTGATGAAACAGGAAGCCAATACTGTTTCTGGGATCTCATAATTAGCGAAAGAATTTTTATATTTCTCATTGATTACTGCTATGGTGAACAGCGTAAGAAAAAATTAAATTCTGGGTTTATTTATCTTAAGCCAGTGGATGCTGTTTATATGGATAATGTATAACATATTATGGTGTGATTGCTATTAATTTATGCTTATTTTTATTTTCATTTTGTGTTTTGGTTTGGGTTTTCAGTGTAGTTTATGGTTAGAATTTTCATGGAAATAGCAGCATATTTAAGTCCCAAATCTGCTTTTGATTTTTCTTTTGGTATTGACAAAGAATGGATTTTTTATTTGATTAGAGTCATGGTGCAGTTCAGTTCGTATGCTATTAATTCCTTTCTAAATCTGTCTTTAATGTTTGCATCTCTGTCTGTCTGATTGCTATCGAGTACGCAGTTAGATATTATATATTTCAGTGTGTGCTGGATTAGAAATCTAGGCGAACTTTTTCGTCCTTAACTGCTGTTATTGCTCATCATCTTCACTCAGTCTCTGTTTGAAGAAAAGTGAAACCAAATAAACGAATGGGAAAATTGTTAGTTTAACTAGTGCCTTTAGTCATAAAACCTGCAAATTTCTTCTAAGAAAACTTGCATTGGGTTAGTTAGAGGATCAATTCAATGGTTTCATATGGATCATTTTTTTATGTATCTACCGGTGTTAAATCCTGCATTATGCAGATTTCATTAACTCAGAACTGGCTCCTCTTGTTCAAAGGCCAAATCTCCATCATCTGTTTGAACTGTCACTGTTCATCTTATGGCTGGTTAGGCTTAGGGTGTGTGTGGTTGTGGTGCATGTTTTTCGTAAAGCTCAAAACTCTATGGTATTATCATTAATTGTGTAGGTGTGTATAATCCTGTAAATGTTTTTACTCAATATTTGAGAACTATGAACAGGATTTAGTTTAGTTTATAAGATATTGATCATACCATATTTGGCTCTTGTTCAGACGTTAGTAAAAAAGAGAGTGTTTGCTGAAATGCGTGTAGCTAATAATGTGCGGGCTTATTGTATGAAATTACAAGTTAATCAGCAGTTTTTCTTCTACTGGAACTTTTGATTACTCACAATAAGAGTGAATTATTTGAGAACCATTTAGTTGTATGAGAGGTCATAAAATTGTGTTTGCAGGGTGCATTTTTTGCATTTCCAATAAAAGCATGTAGCTTTTCCTGAGAGACATAATGGTCTTTTCTTCCTGATTTAAGCATTTGAATGCCCTTCAAAGAAAAGAAAAAAAAATGCTAAATGCATGCCCCAATTTTGTGTTTTAGGTTTTTAGGCATATGACATTTTGTATCCAATGGAATTGACTTCTTATACTATGATATTTCTATAGAAATCCTATCCAGGATAGAAAATTCTTTGATCAGATTATTATTGATTTTATAATATTTTCAACTACACTGTTTCTCTGGGTAGTTCATATAAATCTTCCACTATGTAGTCATATTTTCCTTTGGCAATGGGAAAAATGATTTAACAAGCTAGTTTTTATATTCTCTGGACATGTGTTTTTTTTGAAGTATTTAATTCTGCATACCTGAGAATCTTTTAAACAGCAGTTTGCATTGCTGATTTTTGCAAGATTCAAGAGTGTTGCCTGGTTCTGTAAAGGGGGGGAATTAAGTGAAAGATCTCCTACATCTCTATTGTCTGTTACATACTGAATTCTCTTACAATGGTGGACTCAAGTCCTGTTGAGCGTGCTTTAGCAATACTGGTTTTTGTATGCACAGCTATGGTGGTTCAATTCCTTTTCTTCTTTACCTATGATAATTCCTTTAGGGATAGAATTAACTCCCAATATATATTAAACATGTCTTTTTCTTTGCAAATGCATCATGAAATTTCATGGATAGGATAAGCATATACCCAAAATATATTCTATGTCTGGATGATTTTGATCCTATGGAAAACACATGCATCACAACCCTGATGTGTAGCACATTTACTATATACTCATTCCTCCTTACCCATACTCATTCCATTCTCTCTAAATCATCTTTTCCTTTGACAGGGTATCTGTCCTGGAGATGTAATGGGGTTAACAAATGGATTGGCAAGTCCACCTGGGAAAAAACCTCTTTTTTCATTTGGCATAATCTCTGATGTCCAGTATGCTGATATTCCTGATGGTCATTCATTCCATGGTGTTCCCAGGTATTATCGACATAGCATCCATGTATTGCAAAGGGCAATACAAGAGTGGAATAGCCACCAGGATCTTAACTTTGTGATCAACTTTGGGGATATTGTGGATGGGAAATGTCCTCCAGGCCAATCTCTAGATGCTGTAAAGAAAGTAAATTATGAATTCCAGAAAAGCAATCGTCCTGTTTATCACTTGATTGGCAATCACTGTCTCTACAATCTTCCCCGTGACAAACTACTGCCACTATTGAAGATTCCAGGTGTCAATGGCCTTGCCTACTATGATTTTTCACCTAGTCCAGAATACAGAATCGTCGTACTGGATGGATATGATATCAGTGCAATTGGATGGCCTCAAGGTCATCCTAAAACCTTAAAAGCACTAGAATTTCTTGAAAAGAAGAACCCTAATTCAGATAAAAACAGCCCAGAAGGACTGCAGGGCCTCGACAGGAGATTTGTGATGTTCAATGGAGCTGTCGGGAGAGAACAGCTTGAATGGTTGGATGGCACACTTCAGGATGCAACGAAGCTGAAGCAGAAAGTGATCGTTTGCTGTCATCTTCCTTTTGATGATGTTGCCTCAGATCAAGAAGCACTTCTATGGAACTATGATGAAGTAATGAACATAATTCACCAGTACAACTGTGTCAAGGCTTGCCTTTCTGGACATGATCACAGAGGTGGGTATTCCATTGATTCCCATGGAGTACACCACAGGTCCTTCGAAGCAGCCCTGGAGTGCCCTCCTGACACGGATGCGTACGGACACATTGATGTTTATGACGACAGGCTGCTGCTTTTTGGTGCCGACAGGATGCAGAACACTGAAATGTATTTTAATTCTTAACCTGACCTGAGAGATGTTACAAGCCGACCAGCCAACCCAAGTCAACACTAAGTCTTCTATTTATATGGAGGGCAATTCGTAATTAATGGGAAGTTCAGGGTGGTATTCGTATTAGTTCTAAGTCAGGGACTCAATTGCAATTTATCTTTAATTTGTGTTAGTTTAATTACATGCATTTAATTAGTAGTTTAAATATGTAAGGGTTAGTGGGGAAGTGGGGAGTTATTCGATATCCGTAATGAACATCTATTTAAGATGTAAAAAGCAAGTAAATCAACTATCTATCATATTCAAACAAATTGAGAATTCTCAATCGAGGCCCCGGCACCTTGAATAGCCGATTATTCACCAAATTACAAGCATTAATTCTACTAAATTTCTTGGGGTCTAACAAGTGGTATCGGGAGCCGCTTTCCCCGCGACATGGCTGAAGGAACACGTTTCACACAATTATCCGATGCGGTTAAACAATTACAAGAAGTCACTACAATAATGCGAGGAAGAACAATCCGGGCATGGATTGCTTATGTAGGGAATATTACAGCAACTAAACAACATGGCGAGCAAGTTATGATAATCGAAGGAATTCTGGGGAAGGCACTTCCCAGAATACAAGGGTTCATGCCAATCCCTTGTTGGAAGGAAATGGAGGAATTCAAGCTCGATCCTTGCGCTTGGAATTCCCTCGTTACGATGGGGGTGACCCTAGTGAGTGGATTTTGAAGGCCCAGCAATTCTTCAATTACTTTGGGACACCGGAGGACCATAAGATGGAGATTGCATCTTTTCATATGGAGGGGAAGGCTTTAACCTGGTTCTACTGGTTGAAAGAGTCCAGCCCAACAGCATCTTGGAATGAGTTTGTGGAAGCCATTCATACACGATTTGGGCCATCAGCTTATGAAGACCCCATTGGAGCATTCACCAAACTGAATCAGAAGGGAAGTGTTGAAGAATATCAGAGTGAGTTCGAGTTCTTGTCTAACAAGATCAATGGGCTAAATGAGGAGTTTCATATTAGTACCTTCTTGAGTGGATTGAAGGATGAACTACGAATTACCGTCACAATGTTCAAGCCCAACACCTTAGTCGCTGCCTTTGGACTAGCACGTCTACAAGAAGAAGAGGTTAACAGGAAACAATATCCCTACCAAAATAGACAAAACCAAATTCAGACCCTACATTCAAAACCCGACCCAAAAACACCAAACCAGAATATTAACACCAGATTACCTCCAAACCAACCAGTCCTTAGGTTACCAGCACCACCAAGACCTGCTCCTGCATTTCAAAAAAAGAACCCTTATCCTGTTAGAAGAATCAGTCCAGAACAGATGCAAGAAAGAAGGGCAAAAGGGCTTTGTTATTTCTGTGATGAGAAATACCAAGCTGGACATAGATGTAACCGACCCAGGTTATATTTATTAGAGGGAATGGAGTTTGATGAAGAAGAGGAGTTGGAAGAGGAAGAAATTACGGGTCAAATAGAAGAAATACCTGTTATGCAGCAAGCTGAATTGCTAGGTATTTCCTTGCATGCAATTGCAGGTGCTCCCTCACCAAAAACAATGAGGTTGGTAGGGAAAATTGGCAAATTTTCAGTTATAATACTCATTAATACTGGAAGTACTCATACTTTTATAGATGTAAATGTGATGAGAAGGATTAAATTGGCAGTAGAAGGCAGTAACCTATCTGTTCAGGTTGCTAATGGAGATACTATTCCATGCCAAGGGTATTGTAAGGCAGTAACAATGGAGATGCAGCAGTGCAATATTATAACTAATATGTTTGTGCTGGGATTAGGGGGATGTGATGTGGTGTTGGATGTGGATTGGCTAAGGAGTTTGGGCACCATTAAATGGAACTTTGCTGACTTAAGCATGAGTTTCGTGTTAGGTGGGAAAGAGTTCACTCTTCAAGGCTTACGGAGACCTAATCAGGTTATTGAAGAAGAGAAAAGCCTAAGCAAAATGAACATGGCAGAATGCAGAGGAATATGGTTGCAATTAATGAAGGTTGAAGCAGGACCAGAAAAACAGACCCACCTACCGATCATACAAGCTATATTACAGCCAGTTCAAGACGAGTATTTCGAGAGCCTAAAGGGTCGCCACCACCTAGAAAGCCATGACCACCAAATACAATTACAAGATGCTGCCAAACCAACAAGTGCAAGACCCTATCGATACCCTTACTACCAAAAGGAGGAGATAGAAAAGCTAGTAAAGGAGATGTTAAAGGTTTGGAATCATCCAACCTAGCCAAAGTCCCTATGCATCACCTGTTTTGCTAGTGAGGAAGGCGGATGGAAGTTGGAGAATGTGCATAGATTACCGAGCCCTCAACAAAGATACAATTAAAGCTAAGTTCCCTATACCCAACATTACTGAGTTGCTAGATGAACTTAATGGTGCAGAGTATTTTTTCTAAAAGTCTGGATTTGAGGTCAGGATATCATCAAATTAGGATGAGACCTGAAGATGTGCAAAAGACAGCCTTTTGCACTCATGAGGGACACTACTGAATTCTTAGTGATGCCTTTTGGCCTCACAAATGCCCCAGCAACATTCCAAGGGCTAATGAATGACATATTCAGACCCCATCTTAGGAAGTTTGTTTTAGTGTTTTTTGATGATATTCTTGTATATAGTAAGACAGTAGAAGAACATGTGAAACATTTAAATTCTGTCTTAGAAATTTTACTTAATCATCAATTATATGCCAAGGAATCCAAGTGTGTGTTTGGATGCCGTGAAGTGGAGTATTTGGGTCACATAATCTCAAAGGAAGGAGTCAAGGCAGACCCCACAAAGATTTCAGCCATGCTGGAATGGCCTGCACCTAAAAATCCCAAAGCATTAAGGGGTTTTTTGGGCTTGACGGGGTATTATCGAAGATTTGTGAAGGGGTATGGAGGAATAGCAGCTCCTCTTACAGCCCTCCTAAAGAAGAGTTCTTTTCAGTGGGATGAGAAGGCTACTAAGGCTTTCACTGACCTTAAAACTGCCATGGTGACCCCCCCTGTTCTTGCCCTACCTAATTTCTCTAAACCATTTGTGGTGGAGTGTGATGCTTCCAAGAATGCTATAGGCGTTGTCCTAATGCAGGAGGGGAGACCTTTGGCTTACTTAAGCCAAGCACTCAAGGGTAAAAATTTATTTTTATCAACCTATGAAAAAGAGTTTTTGGCTCTAATCTTAGCGATGCATGTAAGTGGCGGCACTATTTGCTAGGGTACAGGTTCATTGTGCGAACCGACCAGCAGGCACTCAAGCACCTACTGGAACAGAAGATAGGGACCCCTTTTCAGTAGAGGTGGATTACAAAGCTACTAGGCTTTGACTTTAGTGTGGAATACAGGAGTGGAAAGAGCAATAAAGCAGCTGATGTACTCTCTAGAATGCCAGAACAGCCAGCACAGGAGGGATCACTATAAGGAGAGATCCAGGCAATCAGCCTAATTAAGGGTGCTTGGTGGGAGGCTCTTCATCAAGCCTACAACCAAGACTTGCAGCTGACTCAACTACTTGAACAACACAGGGCAGGGGAACTTGACCCCCTCAAATACCACTACAAGGGAGGATTCCTATTCTATAAAGGAAGGCTCCACTTGGGCACTTTTAAGGAGCGGCAGGAGCAAATTATGACTCACTTCTATAGCAGCCCCTATAGGGGGGACATATGGGTTCACAGAAAACCTACAGCAGACTTAAGAAAGAGTTTTTCTGGGCAGGTATGAGAAAGGACATCAGACAATTCATTAAGGAATGCGAAGTTTGCCAGCGAAACAAGACGGATAATCTCAGGCCAGCAGGGCTGTTACAGCCTTTACAAATACCAAAACATGTGTGGACAGATATTAGCATGGATTTCATAGAAGAGCTACCTATGTCTAAGGGGTACAGTGTTATATTCGTGGTGGTGGATCGACTAAGCAAGTACAGTCACTTTATACCCATGGCTCATCCATACACAGCAGCAACAGTAGCACGAATTTTTATGGACAACATTTTCAAATTGCATGGCATACCCAACAGCATAGTAAGCGACAGAGATGCAGTGTTCACAAGTAAGTTTTGGCAAGAGATTTTTCAGTTAAGCGGAACAAAATTAATGATGAGTACAGCATATCACCCACAGACTGACGGACAAACAGAGATAATGAACAAATGGTTAGAAGGGTACCTTCGTTGCTTCATTGGTGATCGGCCGAAGGATTGGGCCAACTGGTTAGCCCTTGCCGAGTGGTCCTACAACACTTCAGAACACTCATCCACGGGGTTCACACCCTTTGAGTTAGTCTACGGCCACCCACCTCCTCGTCTGCTACCTTATGAACCGGGAACAACAGTTGTCCAAGCCGTGGATGAAGAACTCAGAAACCGAGAGCTCATCTTGTCCTTAGCCCGTGAAAATTTACAAGAGAGAGTCAAGGATGAAAATTTATGCAGATCGAAAGAGAACAGAGAGAGAATTTGAAGTGGGGGACTGGGTTTACCTCCGTCTTCGTCCTTACAGGCAGATTACTGTTGCGATGAGGAAGAACTTGAAGTTATCGCCGAGGTACTATGGGCCGTTCCAGATTCTTCAAAAAATGGGGACCGTCGCATATAAACTGGATCTACCTCAAGATTCGAAGATTTATCCCGTGTTCCACGTCTCATGCTTGAAGAAGAAGGTGGGAGACCAGATCAACATCAACCCACGGCTGCCGTTGATGATAGACAACGGAACCCTAGCTCCTGAGCCTGAGCTGATACTGGAGAGGAGGCTTAAGAGAAAGGGGAACAGAGCTGGAGTGGATCTATTGGTGCAGTGGAAAGGAGCTAGCAAAGAAGATGCTACTTGGGTCGACGCCGAGGAGATGAGGCAAGGATACCCCGAGCTCGTGGGCGAGCTTTTCTGAGAAGGGGATTATGTTACAAGCCGACCAGCCAACCCAAGTCAACACTAAGTCTTCTATTTATATGGAGGGCAATTCATAATTAATGGGAAGTTCAGGGTGGTATTCGTATTAGTTCTAAGTCAGGGACTCAATTGCAATTTATCTTTAATTTGTGTCAATTTAATTACATGCATTTAATTAGTAGTTTAAATATGTAAGGGTTAGTGGAGAAGTGGGGAGTTATTCCGATATCTGTAATGAACATCTATTTAAGATGTAAAAATAGTAAATCAACTATCTATCATATTCAGCAAATTGAGAATTCTCAATCGGAGGCCCTGACACCTTGAATAGCCAGATTATTCACCAAATTACAAGCATTAATTCTACTAAATTTTTTGGGGTCTAACAAAACACCAGTAAATTCAACAATTTATTTCGTAAAACTGCCATTCATTCTGTACATTGTATTATCCGCATTGGAAAATTAATAATCAAGTTTCTGTTGCTTGCTATCATTTGCTTATGTTTATTTGTCACGGTCGTGCATGCCTTGTTGTGTTTGGTATTGTTTTTGCTAAAAAAACAGTTTCATGAAAAGTACTTTTAGTTGCGGTTCAAAACAATTTTTGAAGTGTATGGTTAAAACTGTGGTTGGGTTTGAGGTTAATGATAAACAGTTTCACATGTTTGGTTGTCAAGCTTTTCATATTGTTCTCAACATGTGAAATTACTTTAAAGTGTGTGTGTGTGTGTGTGTATTGTTTTTTAAATATTTAATAACCATAATATTAAAATATAATTAATAATTCAAGTAAATTAGACACTTGTTTTTATTCTCTCATCAAACTACTTGTAATTTCATCACGAACTAAATTCATATATAAAGACCTCTACGATCCCGGAACAACATATGGTAAAATATCATCTGAAACAAAATTTATGTTTTTCAAAATTAATCAAACACTAAATTATAAAGCTTTTTTGCAACCTCTAGTTACACCACAAAAACAAACACTTACTTATTAGGTGACCGGAGTTTCTCGTTGAATACATAGCCAATGCCAATCGGGAGGGGTAAGATCTTTATTGGTGCTTATTTTAAGAAGTCAACTTCCTCTGTCATTTATTACCAAAAAAAAAAATTCCTCTGTCATCTCCAGATTTATTGGAGGTATTACCAGAATAAATAATTTAATATTTAGGATGATGCCAAAGATGATTCATTGCTTGCAGAAAGTAAATGTGATCACAAATATAAAAAGCTTAACACAGATTTAAGAAAACAAAACATGACACCCAATACTAAATGGACTTATTGTCTGAAAACGATATCTGCCGCCCTCTTCACTTCACTGAGACCTCTTTCCCTTTCTCTTCTCAATGTAGAAGAAACCAGCCAATGACAGAACAGAGAAGGCACTAAAGAAAATTGAGCAGATATCCATTGTCTTGTGGCGGCCGGAGATGGCTTCCACCTGAAGCAGGGTTGTGGTCTTGTGTGCATCAGTTGTTTGCCCGTAAGCCACCTCGTTCTCATCCGCGTCGAAGGCATAGACACGTACGAAGTACGTGGCGGTGGGCACGTCGCGTTGAACAGTCCATTCGACGGATTGGGAGGTCTTGTTGGCAGAACTGTAAGGCCTGGCATCGATCTTATACGGGCAAGTCTTGTCCTTCTTCATGATGTCTTTAGTTTTTCTCCAGCCGCGGTCTGCTTGGCTTACAGGCGCGTAGCATAGCTTGACCTTGACGGTCTTGTAGGCTGAGTCAGTCCCGGCGGCGAGGGTTTGGTTCAGCCCCCATATCACAGTGATTTTGTCGACACCACCTTTCAATACTGCAAATTTCATTTTTCATTAGTTCTCCATCACCAAATCACATATATATGAATTCTCAATCTTCAATAAAAGTTCAGATATGAACAACAATTAAAAGCTAAAAGTTATATTGGGATTTATCTAAATCAGAGTACAGAGAAGATGGGCTGTGAGCACAAAGAAGTTGAAAGTCAGAAAGAACGAAGAAGAAGGCAGTTCTTCGGGCTGCGTTACCTTGTCCTGGTGCGGGTGAAGCCGTGACGACAAAAGTTCTCTGCAGAGAAGAGAAGAGAACATCTCCATAGCAAGGCAGTAAAGAGCACGAGAGAACAAGTGAGGCCAAGAGAAGATCACGTGCTGCCATTGATATAGAGCTGAAGATACTCTTTTTCCTGTGCTGAATCAGAAGGTATGATCCTGTAAAGTAGAGACTGCTCGACGGCTCCTTATATAATACAATGACAGACAAAATACAGCAAGAAACTTTTTTTCTTCATGGGAATAGAAAAGGAGTTTTAATTATCAGACAGACAGATGACCCTTAACATCAGGAAAGGGTGGGCTATCGTCAGAGTTTTTGAGATGAATATGTTTGATACTTTGCTTATGCATAGTATAGCAGTGCGCTTTAAATCTTTTATTTTTGTGAAAAAAATCGAATTAATTTATGTTAGTGTTTCTCTGAGTACAATGTATTGATGTTAAAAATAAAAATATTATACCTCAATCATGCTTTCTGTAAGAATAGCTTTTTTTATTAACATAGATTTTTAGATCAGTTTACACGTATTTTAATTAATCTCGTAAATTCTAAAGTTATCGTATCTTCGAGATTCTTTGAATCTTCTTATTATTTTTTAGCTTGAAAATAAGTTTTTTTAGTGTTTTTAGTTTGTGTTGATGTTTTTATATTTAAAATATATTATTTTTATATATTTTTCAAACTTCAGAAACCAACGGTCAAGGTATTATAAAACAATACCTCAATCATGGTCTAAACAGTTGACTATGTTGTGGGTGGCGTGTTGGAAATTCATGGTGGATACAGGGAATTGGTGTCCGAATCAAGCACATTTCATTCTTCTACGACTTTTGTATTTGGACATTATTTTATTTATTTATTTATTTATATATTTATTTATAATGGCTTGGGTTGTCCCCTAGCTTCTCGAAAAGATAAAGATAAATGCTGATCAAAACATGGAGGGAAAAGCCAAGGAGGAAGGGATTTGTAAGGAAGAGGAAAATGGTAAAGGTCAGTTATTACACGAGTTGGCCTGCTTGTCACCCCACTTGACAGAAAATGGTAAATTATGTTGGAGTTGTAATGATTTCATATATTTGATCTAGTGAGTCCTAATGCAGCTACCATATATATATTAAAATAAATATGTTATAATCCTATTAAATAAATGTAAAAAACGAATTTGATTTTATTAACTAATATTAAAAGAAATATGCTATTTTTTCCTATTTTTATTTTTTTCTATTATGTATTATTATGCTTTTATAGTTTTTTTATTATTTGAAGGAATGTTTTCCTATTTTATATTTTATATTAAATATTATTAGGGTTTTCTAGGGTTTTTTTTTTCTATATAAAAGGTTGTAATAGCTTTTTGACAAGTGAGACTAAGATGAATAAAAATTATAAATTTTGGATGTCTCCCTATAATTATGATGTTCTTAGTTTTTATAGTTTTTAACGTGTAACAAATCTTGTTATCTTTGCTATTGTATATGTTAGTTGGTATCAAAGGTCAAATATTACTAGTAGTTCGATGTCTTCTTATAATTATAGTGTTGTTGGTTTTTGAGAAAAAGATGTTTAAGAATTATAATAGTTTTTCCATCTGTATTAGTTGTTGTTATTGGAATTCTTGTTGGTGGAACCCAAAATAAAGTGTCATGCACATAAGTATTGTGTTAAGGATTTACGATGGGTTATAAACCTATGATATGATGGTTCACATAAAGGTGTTAGGGATCTATGATGAGGTAGACCACATATAAAAAAATTCATAATAGATGACAATTTTTTAGTGAGCTTTGATCTTTAAGACAAGTTCCTTCCATGAGAAGACTAATGTATAAACTTTTTTGGGAAAATAAATATTGTCATTAGTTAACCTTTTTTTTTCTATTATGTATTATTATGTTTATTTAGTTTATATATAAGAGACCCAAGAGATAAGAGAGACCATTATAACCTAGGTGAATGCTAATAAATGGTGTAAATCTCATTGAGTGATTAGGACAATAAATATATATAACTTGCAGCTTATTTTCTAATATATCTTTTCAAACTATGGATTTTGATTTTTATAGATGTAATTCTATTTTAGCTTTTTTTACCTTCGAGACTTCTAAAAGTAAACAGATTGTACAAAGTGGAGAAATAATAATTGAGGATTTTACAAAAAAAAAAAAAAACATTGATGATTGGGAAATTCCAAAGGTTTCAAAAACACATATCTATCAAAACTCTAATTTTGATCTTTTCAAAACAGATTTTATAATCAAAACTGAAAATAAAGATATTTAGCTTATAAAACCTTTTGAAACTATCCAACTCCTCTCCTAAAAATCCTTACAAAAACACCTAGCCCATAACTACAAATATATCCATGTCGCCCTAGTCCAAGTTGAGATAAAACCTTTTACAAAAAAGGCTTAAACACCTCCATTCTAGTTGTCCTCTAAGATGTTAAATTTCAAAACTTCGAAGACTCACAATTAAGTTCTATTGAATCTAGTCTTTGCAATGGTCCGATTTCATTTGACTACTATCCAAACATAACCATATCCCTCAAAGATAAGAATTCTACAAAGTATGATACCACAAATAAAAACTCAAAACTACAATCGGCTGAAGGATTAAATCTTGTTGCTCTTATATTCAAAATCCATTACAAAGCCATATTCTCAGCCTTTTTCCAATAAACACAATTCCAGATCCAAAAAAATGAAACACTCCTCCTCCAAATAAATCTATCCCTTTCAAATATTGTTGTCCCAAAAGCAATACAATAGAGAGATATAACCCTCCAAAAAGATTGGATCCTTGAAGGTGCAACCCAACCAGAAAACACAACAACCATCACAACTAAATGTACAAATAAAAAACATAACTTAATATTATGATGGTAAAGTTAAATTATCTTTCCACCAACAATTTGCAAGCGAGAGATTCTTATATGAGTCCTTTTCTAGTACTATTAGATCTAGGAAGAGTTTTCATAATTCGTTCTCTATTAAATATTCCATATCATACAAATCCTTCTAGAAAATCTACACCAGATATCCCTTCTGCAGATTACACTACAAGAATATCAAAACCCTTATACACCAACACTAATCAATAATCACCTCTAACATCTCCAACCTTCTCCATTATCACCTAAAATATCCAAAACGAGCTGAATGTTTTGACTTAAAAAAAAACATTTTGTTCTAGATAAAACTCATTTCAAAAATGATTTTTATGGTAACCACAATTTTGAGAAGAGATTTTGGTTGTTCAAAAACTTCCTCCAGCAAAAACATGACATACAAAAGTAATTTTATGATTTCATTGAATTTAATAATATACAAATTTTATTTTATACTCACTTGCATCCATCAAACATGCATGACATATTACAATTAGATCCACAACACCAATATGAAACCTTACTAGTGGACCTTAGTTGAGTTTGTCCATCCACCCTTAAGAACATCCAACTAACCCACAAAGACCAAAATTGTAGATGTTTCCCTCACAAAATACCTCGTTATGACACATTTACAAACATTAAACACATCATCCAACAAAACAACTTTATCAATACCAACCTCGACACCTTCGGAAAATAACTCACTAGACTAGAAAAACAAATACAAAAAACCACTATCAATTCTACTGAAACCAAAAACTCAGTCTACCTAAAACTAAAAAACCCTTAATCATACCATACCAAGTTACTAAGATAAGTCAAATGCACAAAGAGGCACATCAAGAAAGATGGCACATGACCAGATTTGGCCACCGTATGGTGTTCCATGTGCTACTTTTATGACAAAGACGTCTCCAAATCGATGACACATGTTCACGACCCGCCAACAACTTTTTGGTTTAAAAACATTTAAAAAATATAAAAAATACCAAAACACCCTCTCATGCCCCTCTTAACTCTAAAAACAATCCCTATTAAAAATACCAAAATACCCCTAAAAACAATTTTTTTTAATATTTTTGTAAGGTTAAATTTATTCTTTCACTATACATAAAAAATAGAAAAACCTGACAAATCTTTATCCAATAATTCAATATTTTTCTAATACTCAAGTAAAATAGTATTTTTATTATTACGAATCTTTTAAAAAAATCAAAAAAAGCTCTTGATCATCGATTTTAAAATTTTGTTAACCTTAAGTGTACAAAGATATTTTTACTGTGTTACAAATTTGAAAGAAAAAAAAACTCATACATCTTCAAATGATTTTTTTAATAATAAATAAGTCAGAGAAATACCAAAAAGCCCCTAAATGAAATAATTTATTTTTATCGATTCAAACAAAATAGTAATCACACTAATCTCCCAAGTGGTTTAGCATTTCTTGTGGTCAATGATGAGTGTGGTTGGTTTGGGGGTAGTGATTAGGTGCGGGTGAAATATGTGTAGCTACTGGATCAACGACCAAGATCTACTGCTCATTTAAAACTGATGACTGAAATCTAAGAGACGTTTGATCAGGTGTGGATGAATATAGCTAAACTGACGAGATCGATGATGGGATCAACTTGGACTTGATCGGGCAGTTGGATATTGTTTGGGTTTTTGTGTCGGTGTGGATTGGTCTACCTTAAGATAATGAGATCAAGGGCTGGGACGTAGGGGATCAGCGCAACGGTTGTGAACCTACTTCCTTATCTTCATCGGACGACCATGATCTTTCCATGTATTTTCTTATATAATAAAAGTGAACAAAAGAATGACGAGTGGGGTTCTCAATTCACAAAAGCTCTCTCATATCTTGAAACATTGGAGAAACCCGAAAAGCCACTGCACGTTTGTGCGACGGGACGTGCGTCTCATCGCACTGTTTTGGCCATGTTTGTTTTTCTACTTTAATTATATTTAAAAAAACATTTTTTGTTTTAAATTAATTATTTTTAAAGTTTTTAAATTATTTTGATATATTAATTTTAAAATAAATAAACACTTAAAAAAATATTTTTTTGTCGTATTCTTGAACATATTTTTCACCCATGATACAACTATGTATATAATGACTACTGGACCGCTAAAAAACCAAAGTTAACCTAAAATTTCCTTCCTTATCCAAAAATAATCGTGTCAGCTATTTTTATAGAGAATTTTATTTTAACAACAAAATATATTTTGATCCTGGTAAACAATTTTCACTTTGACCAGCAGAATCGGGTTTTGATAGGAAGATAATGGTTTTGAATACTGTGTTGGCTGCAATGGGTACCTATGTTAATGTTAAAAAATAAAATTAATGTTAAAAAATATTAAAATAATACATTTAGATCATATTCCTATGTTAATGTTAAAAAATAATTTTATTTTAAAAATAATTATAATATTTTAATATATTTATAAATTAAAAAAAAACATTTTTAAAAAAAACTCAATCATATTTCAAATACTTATGCTTTTATCCTGTCCTTTACGGAGAGACAGAAACCATAATAAACATAATAATGGAATTGTGTTGGCTGCAATGGGCAAAAACAGCTCAAAATAATTAATGGGACGTCCATATTAGCCGCAATCGCTGTTTTTTTTCTTCTTCCCCTCTCTAGCTTCTAGCTATTTATCTTAATTCTTATATGTATCATCAAATTGTCAGCAATATTAAATTCTGTTACAATGGCTATTAGTTTGTTATTTGTTATCAATTTGTTTTTTCTGTTTTGCTTTTATATACCAGAATCTTCGACATGTGGAGATGTGGTGATTTCAAATTGTATTGGCTATATAAGCCACAACTTCACTTTATACATATCATTGAAATACCATTGAGAAAAAACAATTGGTATCAGAGCCTCTTAAAAGGCGCGGGAGAGAGTGTAAGAGAGAGAAGGAGAAATTGTTTTTCTCGTGCACGAGAGAAAGAGAGAAACACATTCAGTGTTTTTGTTCACGAGAGAAAGAGAGAAACACCTCCTTCGTCTTTGAAAGATAGCAAGAGAGAGAAAGAGAGAAACACCTTCGTTTCTCCGAGAGAGCAAGAGAGAGAGAGAGAGAAACACTTTCGTTTCTATGGCAGAGGGAAACAGTAGTGGGTATGTGCCGAAATTTGTTGGGCATTACGATCACTGGGCTGAGATGATGGAAAATCTACTTCGATCCAAGGAGTATTGGATGGTTGTAGAGCAGGGCACCGAGGTGAAGATTGGAGGAGAAACACCTTTGTTATCGTCAATGGTGGCTGAAACCCATAAGCTCACAGATGCTCAGCTAAAGAAGGCGCAAGAAGACAACAATTTGAAGGATTTGAAGGCAAAGAACCTCCTGTATCAAGCAATTGAACGAGAAGTGTTGGAGACGATTCTTGACAGAAGCTCGGCAAGAGTAATTTGGAATTCCATGAAGCAGAAATTCCAAGGTTCAACAAGAGTGAAGAGAGCTCAATTGCAGTCCTTGAGATGCGATTTTGAAGTTCTTCGTATGAAAGAAGGAGAGACTGTGAATGCCTATTTTTCTAGGGTTCTGTCTATAGCTAACAGGATGAAGGCTCATGGAGAAAATTTGAATGAGACCATGATCACAGAGAAGATTCTTCGCTCGATGACTCAGAAATTTAACTATTTGGTATGTTCGATTGAGGAATCAAATAACATGACCACAATGACTATAGACGAATTGCAGAGCAGTTTGCTAGTACATGAACAACGCATGAAAAATCAAGTAGAAGAAGAACAAGTTCTCAAGGTGACTTATGAAGAAAGACCTGGAAGAGGTAGGGGACGAGTGAGCTGGAAAGGTGGACGTGGCAGGGGCAGACAAAGCTTCAACAAAGCCACTGTGGAATGCTATAAATGTCACAAACTAGGACATTTTTAGTATGAATGTCCTAGTTGGCAGAAGAGTGCAAATTATGCAGAAGTAGAAGAAGAGGAGGAGCTACTGTTAATGGCGTATGTGCAAGAAAAATTGACTGACCAGGATGATGGGTGGTTCCTGGACTCAGGGTGTTCCAACCACATGACGGGGAATAAGAGCTGGTTCATTGAAATGGATGAAAAATTCAGGCGCACAGTCAAACTGGGTAATGGTGAAAAGATTATGGTGATGGGAAAGGGGATTATTAGACTGAAGATTGAAGGGTTAACACAAAGAATCAAGGATGTGTTCTTCATACCTGAGCTTAAGAACAGTTTGCTGAGCATCGGGCAGCTGCAAGAAAGAGGATTGGCCATTGTTATTAAGGACAATTGCTGTAAAATTTATCATCCCGAGAGGGGATTGATCATGCAAACACTTATGACAGCTAATAGAATGTTCATATTGCAAGCCACCATGATACCTCAAAGCATAATATGCTTGAAAACCAGTGAAGAAGAATCGGCAGATTTGTGGCACAGGCGCTATGGGCATGTGGGGAATAAAAGCCTTGAGGTTTTGGGGAATAAGCAACTAGTCAGGGGACTGCCTTCACTGCAAGCAACTGGTGGAATATGTACTGTGTGCCATCGTGGAAAGCAACATAGAACTAACATTCCCAAGAAGAGCCAATGGAGAGCCTCAAGGAAATTGCAGCTCATACATGTAGATTTATGTGGCCCAATTACACCAACCTCAAGCAGCTACAAGAGGTATATACTGTGCCTAATAGATGATTTCAGTAGAAAAGGGTGGATTTATCTTTTAGCTGAAAAAAGTGAAGCTTTTAGCATGTTTAAGGTGTTGAAAAATTATGTAGAAAAGGAAGTAGAGAGTGAAATATGTTGTTTAAGAACAGATCGAGGAGGTGAATTTACCTCCAAAGAATTCAATGATTTTTGTGTTAAGAATGGTATTAAAAGGCAACTTACGACTGCCTACACTCCTCAACAGAATGGAGTGGCAGAACGTAAAAATAGAACCCTATTAAACATGGTTAGATGTTTGTTAGCCAAAATGAAAATGCCAAAACTGTTTTGGCCTGAGGCTGCAAAATGGGGAATACATGTTCTAAATAGAAGCCCTACTGTGGCTTTAAAAGAAATGACTCCTGAAGAATATTGGAGTGGAGTTAAGCCTAATGTTGACTACTTTAGGGTCTTTGGTTGTGTTGCACATGTGCATGTATCGAATAGAGGAAGAACAAAGCTAGATGAGAGAAGTCATGAATGTGTTTTTGTGGGGGTAAGTGAAGAAACCAAAGCCTATAGGCTGTATGATCCCAAAACTAATAGGGTAATTGTTAGTAGGGATGTGGTGTGTGATGAAAGTGTAGGCTGGGATTGGGAAATTAGTGATGATAATGTGAGAAATGATGTGTTTAGTTGGGTTGATGATCTTAATGGAGAAATTGGTGATTATGATGAGGAATCTGTGAAGGAAGATAGAACCGAAACTGGACTAGAACCGAGAGATGAAACTGGACTAGAACCGAGAGATGAAACACTGGAAATTGAAGATGATGGTCAGATTCCAGAACAACCTGGGAACCTAGGTAATGCATTAGGGCAGATTGATAATGGCTCATCTGAGATGACTGGGAATGATATTGTGGATGAAGCAAAGGGAAGATTGAGAAAAACACCTAGGTGGATGGATGATTATGTGCAAGAGGCAGTAGTTGATGAAGAAGATACATGCTTTATGGTGACTGATGATCCAGTTTATTTTGAGGAAGCTGTAACACAAAAGAAATGGAGAGATGCAATGGACTTAGAAATAGAGGCCATTGAAAAGAATAAAACCTGGGAACTAGTGAATCCACCAAATGGGGTCAAGAAAATTGGTGTTAAATGGATTTACAAAACAAAATTAAATGAGAAGGGAGAGGTGGATAAATGCAAAGCACGCCTAGTGGTAAAAGGCTATGCTCAGCGATATGGAATTGACTACAGTGAAGTGTTTGCACCTGTAGCTCGATGGGCTACCATAAGACTTCTCTTGGCAGTAGCAGCTCAAAGGGGTTGGGTTGTATTTCAGCTAGACGTTAAAAGTGCTTTTCTAAATGGGGAATTGACAGAGGCAGTATATGTGGAACAACCAGAAGGGTATGTTCAGAAAAAGGAAGAGCATAAAGTTTTGAAGTTGAAAAAGGCTCTCTATGGATTGAAACAGGCTCCAAGAGCATGGTACAGTAAGATTGAGAGTTTCTTCATCAGAAATGGATTTGAAAAATGCAGCCATGAACACACATTGTTTCTAAAGCATGAAGGTGAAGGTAAATGCTTAATAATCAGTCTTTATGTAGATGATCTGATTTACACAGGTAATAATGTGAAAATGTGTGAAGAATTCAAGCAATCAATGATGCTTGAATTTGACATGAGTGACTTGGGGAAGATGAAATACTTCCTAGGAGTGGAAGTGAAACAGAGCAGTGAAGGAATATACTTGTGTCAATCAAAGTATGCTGGAGAAATTCTTGACAGATTTGGAATGGGAACATGCAATCCTGTCAAGAATCCCATAGTGCCAGGCACGAAGTTAGTCAAAAATGGAGGAGAAATCAGTGAGAACCCAACTATTTTTAAACAAATAATTGGCAGCCTCATGTATTTATCAGTCACAAGGCCAGATATTGTGTTTGTTGTATGTCTATTAAGCAAGTTTATGATTGATCCAAAGTCATCTCATATGGCTGCAGCCAAAAGAGTTCTTAGGTATGTGATGGGAACTAAAGATTTGGGAGTATTCTACAGAAGAAATGCAGGGGGTACTGAGAATGAACTAGAAGTGTACACTGACAGTAACTATACGGGGGATGTAGAAGATAGAAGAAGTACCTCAGGGTATGTATTTCTGTTGAGTGGAGGTGCTGTTGCATGGAGCTCAAAGAAGCAACCAATAGTCACTCTTTCTACCACTGAAGCCGAATATGTGGCAGCTGCTGCATGTGCTTGTCATAGCATATGGATGAAGAGAATACTTGACAGCATTGGATCATTCACCTGCACAAGTGTGAAAATTCATTGTGATAACAATTCTACTATAAAACTGTCAAAGAATCCCATTCTCCATGGAAGAACTAAACATATAGATGTAAAGTTTCACTTCTTACGAGAGTTAGTGAAGGAAGGAGCTGTAGAGTTGATTTTCTGTGGAACTAAGGAGCAGATAGCAGACATTATGACGAAACCTTTGAAGCTGGAATCATTTGTCAAAATGCGCAGCATGCTGGGAGTACAAGGTATGGAAGACTTAAACTGAATTAAACTGAATTGTTTCAGCAAGTTCAGTTTAGGGGAGGCTTTGTTAGCAATATTAAATTCTGTTACAATGGCTATTAGTTTGTTATTTGTTATCAATTTGTTTTTTCTGTTTTGCTTTTATATACCAGAATCTTCGACATGTGGAGATGTGGTGATTTCAAATTGTATTGGCTATATAAGCCACAACTTCACTTTATACATATCATCGAAATACCATTGAGAAATAACACAAATCACATAATTATTTTTTTTTTAAATCAATAATTGAATCTACGTAATTGGTTTTATTTTATTTCAACTTTAATACTATTTGGATTTTATGTTTTATAAGAATCATTTATTTTATTTATTTTGCTCTCTCATTAAAAATATTAGGTTCTCGGAAAAAAATGTAATATGCAAATTATTAATCACACTTTAAAGGTCATAATTCAACCATCTAGAAGGTAATGGAAGGTATGTTTTAAACTATATTTGAGTGTGTTTAATTTAAAAAAAATATATATATATATATATATATATATATTATTTTGATATAATAATACCAAAAATAAGATAAAAATTATCTTAATATAATTTTAAATATAAAATATTTTATAAAAATTCACTGTATCACAACACCAAAATATATACTTGATATGCAAATAAGTCCTCGGTAGTATCTATAAATAACAATAACTGAGCTTCCATTTTTCAACACTTCTCTCTCTCTAGCTCATGTGGCGGAAGCTATTACCGGCGCGCAGCTAAAGCTTACATACCTGCAAATGCTATCCCAAGTTATTTTTAAAAATATTTTTTATTTTAAAATATATATATTTAAATAATTTTTTTTATTTTTAAAATATTATTTCTAACATGAGTACATATATCAAAGCACAGTTGCCATGAAACGTTGCTTCTCCTGACCATGTTGCTAGTCTTGTGCACGGGAACTAGCGCCGGAAGAGATCCCATTTGTGCACTCATCAGCTCCAATCTCCATCCATGCACCAATGTCCTCCGCCTTGGCTTCCTGATCGGCGGCCCCTCTTTCAGATGCTGTCACGGCCTTCGAATAGTCAGAAAAGCTAGGACCATCCTTGGTAAGGAAATAACATGCCATTGTGTTAGAGACTGCATTGCGGTTCATATACTCGGAAAGAACTCGCCGACTCTCAGCCGTCCTGATGATCAGCCGTCGAATAAAACTACGGATACAGATCTCTTTATCCAACTCCAGAAGATGTGCAATGTCACATTAGGGTTTGGTATTGATGAGAACACTCCCTGTAACTAGGAGGAGATGTTTGTCGATTGCCCAAGCTATTTATTTTCACTTTAGAGTACCAGAAAAAAAAAAGAGAAAAAAATAACTTCATAGTATTGTGATCATGCATATACTTTGGAGAGAGAGAGAGTGTTTGGAATAAGAGCATGGTGTGGAATAGCTCGCCTTATAACTCTAGGACGACTTCTCCGATGTCATGAATGTTGTCTATGTTAAGAGATATACCAGCTGTCATTTATTTCATTATTGTATTTATTACTTAAAGATAATTTCTGTAATAGCTGTTAGGATTGTTACATATTGTTGGGAATCTGTTTTCCCTTCTCTGCCATAGTTGTTACAAATATTCTCTCCTCTGCTAAGGAGCTTGCTGTATAAATACTCACCTGCACATAATGAATAGCGTGTGATTCAACAACAATACTTTTGTATTCATTACATGGTATCAGAGCTACCACAATAAACAAGTTTTTTTTCTTCTCTTCGTCACAGCCACCATGAGTGACTCCATTACACCAGTAAACCAAGCAGTGAGCCACACCCTTGTGACTATCAATGTCACAGCTCAAGCACCTCTCAAACTTAACAGCACAAATTACTTGTCCTGGAAATTCCAATTTCAAACCCTCTTCATTGGATATGACCTTCAAGGTTACATTGATGGAACCTCACCATGTCCACCTCAAACTCTCACTACCATCTCAGCCACAAATACCATCACTGCACCAAACCTAGATTATCATACATGGATACGCCAGGATCAATTGATCCTCAATGCACTCATTGGGTCTATTACACCCACAATCATCCCTTTCATTGCACAAACTTCCACTGCCCGTGAGGCCTGGAATATTCTTGCTGGCACTTATGCCACACCCTCAAGGGGGCGCATCAAACAAGTTAAAGCCAATCTCAAAAATCTCACAAAAGGATCACTAGGCATCACTGAGTTCTTATACTCTGTCAAGATCAAAACCGATGAACTTGCTGTTCTTGGAGTCCCTCTTGACCATGAAGATATCACTGAGAAAATTCTTGAAGAACTAGGGAATGATTACAAAGAATTTGTGCGTGCAGTTCAAGCACGAGATACCTCAATCTCTTTTGATGAACTGCATGAAAAATTGCTTATGTTTGAGGCTACCATCCAAGCAACTACTAAAGTGCCCCACTTCTCACCCTCAGCTCATCCTACTGTTCGTAACTATGGACGAACTTCACAGTCCAACACTGGCTGTTTTTCCTCTCACAACTCCAACCCCAATCACCAATCCCACTGGTGTCCTCAGCCACACCTACACCACAGGTCCTTTTCCCCCCACAATAATTTTTCCCCAGCCAACAATCGCATGCCACAAAGACCATATTTAGGTCACTGTCAAGTCTGTGGCATACAAGGGCACACTGCCAAACGTTGTCCATCCTTCAAATTTGTTCCCCAAAATCCAAACACCAGTTCTGCCAATCATCCCATGGCTTGGCCACCTCAAGCTAACATGGCTACTACAGCCCCCTCACAAAATAACTCTTGGTTGTTAGACAGTGGAGCTTCACATCATGTCACGACAGATCTTAACAACTTGTCCCTTCACTCTCCTTACAATGGTGCTGATGATATTATGATTGGGGATGGTAAAGGACTGCAAATTTCTCACACGGGTTCTACCACTCTTGCAACCCCCACTCATTCCTTTAAACTTAATGATGTGCTGTGTGTGCCTGACATAAAACGAAATTTGATCTCTATTTACCGTTTTTGTGTTACAAATAATGTTTCTATTGAGTTCTTACCTTGGTGTTTTCGTGTGAAGGATCTACTCATGGGGGCAGTTCTAGCTCAGGGTGAACCCAGAGATGGCGTGTATGAATGGCTGGGCGTGTCTTCTCTGTTATTCAGTCCTCAAGTATTCTTCAGTCATAAACCTCCACTCATAAATTGGCACTTTCGTTTAGGACATCCTGCATTCCCAGTTCTCAAAACAATCCTTGATCAACACAAGTTAAAGTTCAGTTCTAATTCCTAGAAAACTGTATGCAATGCATGTCGATTAAATAAAAGTCACAAGTTACCGTTTTACACATCCACTCTCATTTCGCATCATCCTTTACAAATCATTTATTCAGATGTTTGGACATCATCCATTTACTCAATTGATGGGTTCAAATATTATGTCATATTTGTGGATCATTTCTCCAAATATATATGGTTTTATCCATTAAAGAAAAAATCTGATGTAAAGCCAATTTTCATTCGGTTTAAGGCAATTATCGAAAATTTCTTTAAACAAACCATTGTCACCTTATATATAGATAATGGAGGAGAATATGTTGCTTTAAAGGATTTCCTTGCAATTAATGGCATTTCTCACCTCACCTCTCCCCCTCACACGGCAGAACACAATGGTTTTGCTGAGAGGCGCCACAGACACATTGTAGAAACTGGACTTGCTCTCTTAACCCATTCATCACTACCTTCAAATTTCTGGTGTTATGCTTTTTCCACAGCAGTATACTTGATAAATCGCATGCCTACTCTCACACTAAATAAGTGCTCACCGTATGCTAAGATCTTTAATCAAGTTCCAAATTATCAAAAACTAAGAATATTTGGTTGTTTATGTTTCCCTTGGCTGCGTCCTTATGCAGCACACAAATTAGATCAACGCTCAAAGCCATGCATTTTCTTGGGATATTCCTTGTCACAAAGTGCATATTTATGTTTTGATTATGCATCATCTAAAGTTTTTGTCTCCAGACATGTCACATTTGATGAGTCCACATTTCCATACACTGCATTTTCAACACCAGTATCCACTCCTATGTCCACTTCTGCAAACATATGCATTCCACCTCCTTTAATTCATTCCACGTCTCTGCCTCAGCCATCTACATGCATCTCTGCGGCTCAACCTGATACTCATCATGTACACTGCACATCAACCCCAGATGTAATATCCTCTCCATCCACCATACAACTCAATCCACCAGCTCACTCATCACCAACCCAAACTGCTTCCATTGATTCTGTGCCCGATACCTCCACTACCAACAGCTCTGCTTCTCCAGAACCCACACCATATGTGACTCACCCTATGATTACAAGGTCAAAGAACAACATCTACAAGCCACTCAAGAAATTTTCATACCATACACAGCTCTCTCCACCAACTCAGACTGAACCTTCCACTATCACTCAAGCTCTAAAAGATCCTAATTGGCGTTTGGCTATGCAGGAGGAGTATACTGCATTACTTTAAAATCAGACTTGGTTATTGGTTCCTCCAAGTGCAGCTTCCAATGTAGTGGGGTGCAAATGGATTTTTTGCCTCAAGTGAAATGCTGATGGAACAATTGCCCGCTACAAAGCCAGGTTAGTAGCTAAAGGATTTAGCCAAAGACCCGAGTCTTGACTACCATGAGATGTTCGATCCCAGTCATTAAACCCACCATCGCTCGCATTGTTCTAAGTATTGCTCTGTCGATCGTGGGTGGCAACTTCGGCAACTTGATATAAACAATGCTTTTACTCAAGGTACGTTGACTCGACAATGTGTATATGGCTTCGACCACCGGGTTTTTATTGATCATTCAAATCCAAGCTTTATTTTGCAAAGTCGCTGAAAAGCTATCTACGGATTGAAACAAAGCTACCAGCGTGGTACCATGAATTGAGGCGGTTTCCCGGTCACATCGGATTTCAAAATTCCCTTGCCGACACATCCTTGTTCATCTTCAAACATAACACATCTCTTATTTATCTCCTTGTCTATGTTGACGACATTATTGTGACAGGAAATGATGAAGTTGCTGTCAACAGATTTATCTCATGCTTAGCACACAGGTTTTCCTTAAAAGATCTGGGTATCTTGACTTATTTCTTGGGTGTGGAAGTTAGGCCTCACTCCAAAGGGTTAATTCTTTCTCAGCAGAGGTACATTCAAGATTTGCTTCATCGCACCAACATGACTGCTGCCAACCCTACATCTACTCGGCTGCCACCTGGTCATCAGCGTAGCTTGGCCGAGGGTGCTCCATTATCTGATCCTTCAGAGTACCGTGCTACAGTGGGTAGTCTTCAATATCTTTCGCTCACGCGTCTAGATATTTGTTTTGCAGTTAATAAGCTTTCCCAGTTTATGCATAAACCCACTGATGTTCATTGGCAACTGGTCAAGCGATTACTTCGCTATTTATCTGGCACCATTCATGACAGTTTACTTCTTCATCATAATTCACCTCTTACACTCCATGCATACTCTGATGCAGACTGGGGGGGCAACAAAGATGATTTATCATCAACTAGTGCATATATTGTCTATCTTGGAAGAAATCCAATCTCCTGGTCATCAAAAAAAACAATGCACCATAGCTCGATCATCTACCGAGGCGAATACGATCGGTGGCTGATACAATACTGAATTAAGTTGGGTTTACTCCTTGTTATCCGAAAGTTACAATGTCCGTTAATCGCTGCTCCAGTTGTCTATTGTGATAATCTTGGTGCTGCACAATTATATTCTAATCCTATATTTCATTCTAGGATGAAACACGTAGCAATTGATTTTCATTTTATCGCATCGAAAGAGTTCAATCGAGAGCACTACGCGTCTCTCATGTTTCCTCGCAAGATCAACTGGCTGATGCCTTGACGAAACCACTATCACGCCAAAGACTTCTATTTCTGAAAGACAAGATTGGATTGCTATACAACCATCCATCTTGAGGGGGCATGTTAAGAGATATACCGGCTGTAATTTATTTCATTATTGTATTTATTACTTAAAGATAATCTCTGCAATAGCTGTTAGGATTGTTACATATTGTTGGGAATCTGTTTTCCCTTCTCTGCCATAGTTGTTACAAATATTCTCTCCTCTGCTAAGGAGCTTGCTGTATAAATACTCACCTACACATAATGAATAGCGTGTGATTCAACAACAATACTTTTGTATTCATTACAGTCTATGCCGGAGTTTTACTAGGTTTTGATGTGGTAAGAAATAATACGGGGGCAAAAGAAAATGGTGGTGTAGTTTAATTACTTTTTGTATTGGGAAAGTTGAGAGATAAGATACATGGAAGGAAGGCAAGTTCTACTATACTTTTGCTATTTATTTATATTTTTATTTTTATTTTATATTTTCGAATGCTTGTCTACAATCCAAAAATTTCATGGGCTGGTCTTTAAAGATCAAATATAACACTTTTCTTCAATACGAATTTTGGATTCAAAAGCATGCGAAAATTAGACCTTAGCATAGTGACATTAAATGCCTATATAGGAGTGGGGGAGAGGTTGACTAGGACATTGAGTAGAAAATTTTGTGTACACTATAAGAGAAGTTAATTGAGATTGTTTTTTAAAATATTTTTTTATTATAAGTAATTGATCACGTCATGTAACAAGGTGTTTCTTGAAATTTTATTTTTATTTTAAATTAATTTTTTTTTTATATTTTTACAACTAGAGTTCTACTCGTTTATTTATTTATATAAAATACGCATTCCGAAAACAAGGTTTCTCCCTTCTAAAAAAAGATTTGGTGTTGTAAATGAAGATCATAAATCTTTTTAACCTGTGACAACGTTAGGTTTTATTATTATTATTATTATTATTATTATTATCTTGTATTAAACAATAATGTAAGAAAGCACTAAATATATAGTCTCATTGGCAACATCGTTTCATCGTCTCATGCAACCGTTGAATCTCTTCGCCTGTCAGTCCATCAAAACCAAGTATTTTGTCGTCAATTTGAATACAGCTATTAATATTAAATCCTCAGTACACCATTCTATAACGATAAGCTGCTCCTCAAATATACATTGGGTCCAGCTCTATGCCAGCATTTCTTTGCCAGAACACAGTCAGAGCTACGTCACATAGGGCATGCTTTGGACGGTTGTCGAAATTGTTTTCAAGTAAAGTATTAAAATGATATTTTTTTAAAATTTTATTTTGATATCAGCACGTCAAAATGATCTAAAAATATAAAAAATAATTTAAAATAAAAATAAAAATAATTTTTTTAAAAAAATATTTTTGAAACACGGTACAAAACAATCATATAATTTGCTTAATTAATAATTATGTGATGGATCTTGAGCCAGAGAAAAACAATGTCTCATAATACAAGGAGCTGATGAATTTCGTTTAATTCATATAGCTAATGTCTTATAAACAGTGATTTTTAAAAGTATTTTTGAAAAAAATTATTTATTTTTATATTTTACTTTAAATTAAAAATTTAGTGTTAACGCAATGCCAAACAAAATCTTAGATGGATGGAAATCTAGGATATTGAGTTTTTTAGTGTGTGTTTTTTGGGTTTTTTTAGTCAAATAGATTTAAAAATAAATTTTTGAATCCAAAAACACCCTAGTTTGATTTTCCTACCGTTCCTCGGATATTGGAATTTAGGGTTATAGACAATACGTTATATAGCTATGATGCTTTACAATTTTTTCTTCAAAAAATCCCTATCAATAAAAGGAGTTTAATCAAAGATAAAAACACATTTACAAAAAGGATGATTGTATGTAACCGATAAAATCTTTACACTAAAGTTCTTTATGCCACCACTCAAGACCTCGTTGGGCTCCAAATGGACTTCCACTTCTTGATTTGTCTCGCAAGATAGAATGATGTTGTCAATTCTTTCATGCCAACTTTCTCTATACAAGTTGACATAACATATAGAAACGATAGAAGGTTAGACTTTCTCAAGCTATAAATTAAAGTAAAATAACTAAGAAAATAATTAACAGCAACTTCTAAATCTAATTTAGGTTTGAGAACAAACTCAATTGTTTATAGCTTGTTGACCCTTATAGAATTCAATTTATTGGTAAAAATTTAGTTTCATCCAACAATTTAATTAAAAGTTGTATTTATTTTGGTGCTATTCGGACTTCCATAGTAATGTGATCATGCATATACTTTGGAGAGATAGAGAAAATGTCTGTAATAAGAGCGCGCATGGTGTGGAATAGCTCGCCTTATAACTCCAGGACGACGGGTTCTCCGATGTACTGAATGTTGTCTATGCCGGAGGCTTACAAGGTTTTGATGTGGTAATTAAGAAATAATATGGGGGCAAAAGAAAATGGTGGAGTAGTTTAATTACTTTTTTTGTTTGGAAGTTGAGAGATAATTATACACGGAAGGAAGGCAAGTTCTACTATACTTTTGCTATATATTTGTTTTTTCTATGGATGGCAAACAATTTTATTTTTATTTTTTATATATTTTTATATGCTAGTCTACAATCCATAAATTTCACGGACTGGTCTTTAAAGATCAAATATAATACGTTTCTTCAATACTAATTTTGGATTCAAAAGCATGCGAAAATGAGACCTTATCATAATGACACACTCAGCTCAATCACCGAGTTGACTAGGGCATTGAGAGTAGTAAATTTTGAGCACACTCTGAGAGAAGGACACCAAGTTGTTTAGAAATGCTTTAAAAAAATAAAAAAGCATAATTTAAAGTATTTTTAAACAAAAAATATTTTCAAAAGTAACCTCAACTATACCGATACTCATAAAAAACTTATATATATATACACACACGCACAAACTGTTTCTAAACCCACTTAATAATAACAAAATATCCGATATGAAAATATAAAAAAAAGTCCCTTGATCTTGTTTAAATTTTTTTAAATCTAAGTGTAACATGATAATTCTAATGTGCTTCGGGAAGTAAATCCTGAAAAAACCTCTATAAGGCTATTGATTTTTCAGGGGCATTAAAATCATTATATTGTGCAAGAAAAATGAAAAGATCGCACTTCCTTTAATTAATCAACCAAAGAAGGGCTTATGAACCCCTTCAAAAAAAATTAAGTGAATAACTAACATGAGAAATGGAAAACCTAACATGAACACAACAAGATCAAGCAATGCGTTATTCATCCATTAATTAATTTAAGTTCTTGTGATCATTTTAATTTGTTGCTACAAAAGTTGGGGAGAAGGAAAGAATCTGCGATGCCAAACTTCAATTCTATAAACGTGGCTTCATGTTATAACCCTAAAAATCCTGGTGTTCATCCTTCAAACTCTAATGTTGTTTAACACCATTTTAATTAACATTGCAGCTCCTGGTGCTTCTCGCGGAGATTAAGAACAAGTTCTTCCTGGCAAACTGGTTTGGTGTTGTACTCAATGGGCGTGATGTGATGACATAGAATTTGTGATCTGCACGATAAGTTTCGAGTTCGAGTCAAGACATGCAACCTTTTAAAAGTTTAGAATAACCAGAGTTCTACTCGCTCACTTATTCCTATAAAATACGCATTCCAGAAAACAAGGTTTCCCCTTCCAAAAAAAAAACGATTTGGTGTTGGTAAATGAAGATCATAAATCTTTTTAACCCGTGACAACGTTAGGTTTTATTATTATTATTATTATTATTATCTTGTATTAAACAATAATGTAAGAAAGCACTAAATATATAGTCTCATTGGCAATATCGTCTCATTGTCGCCTGCAACCGTTGAATCTCTTCGCCTGTCGGTCCATCAAAACCAAGTATTTTGTCGTCAATTTGAATACAGCTATTAATATTAAATCCTCAGACACGATCCTGTATTTAGCTATGTTTATGACAGTACACCATTCTATAATGATAAGCTGCTCCTCAAATATACATTGGGTCCAGCTCTAAGCCAGCATTTCTTTGCCAGAACACAGTCAGAGCTACGTCACACAGGTCTTGCTTTGGACAGATGGAGAAATTGTTTTCATAAAGTATTGAATAATATTTTTTAAAAATTTTATTTTGATATTCAAAATGATCTAAAAATATAAAAAATAATTTAAAATAAAAATAAAAATTAATTTTTTTCAAAAATATTCTTAAAACAAGGTACAAAACAATCATATAATTTGCTTAATTAATAATTATGTGATGGATCTTGAGCCAGAGAAAAAAATGTCTCATAATACAAGGAGCTGATGAATTTCGTTTAATTCATATAGCTAATGTATTGTTTATAAGTGTTTTTGAAAAAAAAAATATTATTTTTATATTTTATTTTAAATTAAAAATTTAGTGTTAATGCGGTGCCAAATAGAGTCAAATAGATTTAAAAATAAATTTTTGAACCCAAAAACACCCTAGTTTGATTTTCCTACCGTTCCTCGGATATTGGAATTTAGGGTTATAGACAATACGTTATATAAACAATTTTTTCTTCAAAAAATCCCTATCAATAAAAGGAGTTTAATCAAAGATAAGAACACATTTACAAAAAGGATGATTGTATGTAACCGATAAAATCTTTGCACTAAAGTTCTTTATGCCACCACTCAAGACCTCGTTGGGCACCAAATGGACTTCCACTCCTTGATTTGTCTCGCAAGATAGAATGATGTTGTCAATTCTTTCATGCCAACTTTCTCTATACAAGTTGACATAACATATAGAAAAGATAGAAGGGTAGACTTTCTCAAGCTATAAATTAAAATAAAATAACTAAGAAAAAAAATTAACAGAAACTTCTAAATCTAATTTAGGTTTGAGAACAAAATCAATTGTTCATAGCTTGTTGACCCTTATAGAATTCAATTTATTGGTAAAATTTTAGTTTCATCCAACAATTTAATTAAAAGTTGTATTTATTTTGGTTAGAGAGCGATATTCGGACTTCTTATTTGACTAGTACTTAGGGCCCGTTTGGTATTGAGGTCTAGCCGTAGGTTTGTAAAAAGCAGTGGTACATTGTGTTTGGTTAAATAAAAAACGCATTTTGTCAAGCTGTAGGTTTAGAGAAAGCAGTAATTTTCTGCTTTCCGAGCGGTGAGGAGAGAGGGAGCGGGTTGGGGGGCAAAATGATAGGTGTGGGACCCACTTTCATTTTTGTATTTAGCCATTGTTGTTAAGTGATTCAACGACTTGTATTTTGATATTGTACGACAATCAATCCTTGATCGTTGATCATGTTGCTCCACTGGGCAATCATCTAGTCACTTTGGTTTGAAAAATGAAAAGAATAATATACAGATGAACTTCATAAATTATTTTAAATTTGTTTTTTATTTAGAAAAATATTAAAATAATTTTTTTTTTAAATATCAAATATTTTTAATTTAAAATAATATAAAAATTAATTAAAATATAAATAATTTTTACATAATATATGTTTATTAATATAAAAAATATTATTTTAATTTTAAAATAATCTAAAAATTAATTAAATGTTATATACAAATTTTGGTAACCAAACACACAAAACTGTTTTTTTTCAACCTCAACCACAGTTTTAACCAAACACTTCACTGCTTATTTTAAACCACAGTAAAAATACTTTTTTTAAAACTGTTTTTTTTCAACCTCAACCACAAAAACAAAAACAATACCAAATAGACCCTTAGTGATACGCTCCATAAACCTACTTTGACCTTGGATGCACTCACGAGTATGATCACCCAAGATGCACCCATGTCAGATATGAATCCGAGTCCGAGCTATATATATATATATATATATATATGTGTGTGTGTGTGTC